>JAUEPR010000149.1:0-96569 GCA_030435655.1 Armillaria novae-zelandiae
CAAGCGAGCAGCAGAACCCACAGCCACTGCCATGTCTGCACGATGATGAGTGTTGAATGATAAGGGTTGCTACTCACCTGTTCATCAGCAAATATGGCTAATTAAGTCTTTAATATATATATTTTGCAATGCCTAAGTTTATGAATATGTGTTTTAAAGTGTTTGATAAATTTATTTCAAAAGAGAAAATATTAATATATAACCATGTTAATCAAATGAAAATATTAGCTAATCAGACACTGACATATAAAGTCATAGAAGGGTACCAGGGGTTCTAAGGCACCGATCACAAAAAATTGAGCAGGTCAGTCTTGTATTCGGTACCACAGACCTCATCCATTGTCCACTCCACCAGCTCCAAGCCAATCATCAGAATCTGTCAGATTCCGAATCCTGGTTTCTATCTCACATTTCATATTCATATTTCATTTACTTATTTCACATATTTCATTTATCACACCTAGAACCTGTCACGGTAACGAGTAGGTGTTATATCAGAGTCCACGGAATACTTGACTCCTCTAGATACAGAACATTCCAGATCATGTCACTCTAGCCATACCTACACTATTCCAGACCCTGACCTGTTGGACTCTGTCTTAGTATATAAGCTGTACAATTAGTAGTACATACCTCAGTTCAAATATCAACTTGGTTTAGCCCAATACTCTCGTCCTCACTCTGTTTGGCCTTCAAGCCATAATCCAATTCTCTACGTCTGCAGACTCCAATAGCCATTGGACTTAACCTTTGATCCTAGAGATCATAATCCCATGGACTCCGTCCATAATCCTTCTTTGGGCTTCGACCCAAGGGTGACATTGCTAATAGCTTTGCCAAGCCCCTTGCATTCCATGGAATCCACAGCATGCATTCCTTTCACTGACTCCTATTGGCACAATCCTAACAGTATATTCGAACTCAAACCCTTGAGTCAAAATTTTTAGGAATGTCTAACACAACCCTCGAACCCTCACAAAGTCAATCCTCCTCCACAGCTCCACCCATAAACTGTCTCTCCATGCACGACATTCCTGCCTCTGCATTGAAAGAGGATCATACCCTCTTCAATGAGGACTCAGCCTCCACACAATGTTCACATAGGGAAACCTATACTCACAGTGGCTTCACTGCCCGCCAATCCGACATCAACACCACTCCCAATCTGTTCTCCGCAGACTCCACTAGTACAAATGGATGGGGTGGTTATCGAAGCATCATCCTGGAAACCCTGTGCAATCAATCTGCACAGCCACTCTTCCCAGTCGAGGAAGAGGGTGATGATGGGGATCCCAGTGGCAGCGACGGTGAACCTGACTCCCCTAGCAATTGCAATTGCAACCCATGTGATCCATGGCACCCTAGTCCACCAGCTGGTCCACCAAATCCAGGTGGCCCTGAGGGTCCCGGTGGTCCCAGCAGACCAGGCAGTAACCCTCCTAATCCTCCCAATCCTGATCCTAATGAGGAAAACCGCCTCATGATCGAATTCATGAACCTCCTCTGCGGCCTTACCCACCTCAGCAGACCGTCCATACCAAAGTCAAGGTACTGGACACCTTCGACAGAGTAGACCCGCGGAAACTCAAGGCATTCATCGTCTCTCTGCAGATGAACTTTAATGACAGGCCCAATGCATTTGCCATGGACACTGCCAAAGTCAACTACACTATTTCCTTCCTCTCCAGTGTCACCCTTGACTGGTTCGAACCGGATATCCTCCACCCCAATCAAGCCAATCCTCCTGCTTGGGCATACTCCTATGCCACCTTCCTTTCGGAGCTCTGTACCAATTTTGGTCTGTTTGACCCTGTCAGAGATGCTGAAGATGAACTCAAAAATCTTCGGATGCGCGATGGAGACAGGATCATGAAGTACATAGTGAGCTTCAATCAACACGCCGCCATTATCGGTTACGGCGACAACTCACTCTGTCATGCCTTTTACCGTGGGCTTTGCTTGTGGATCAAGGATGACATGGCTCACCATGGAAAACCCAACAACCTCCATGACATGCGTACCCTTGCCCAGGAGCTTGACACTCACTACTGGACTAGGAAAGCTGAGGTCTCCAGGGAAAGCTGTGACTGGCCCTCCACCTCCTCCACTTTCAAACCTAAGGGTTCAGGTTCTAACTCGAACTCTTCCTACAACTCCGTGGCCCCAAAATCCTATGGTTCCACCACAGGTTCTTCATCCACCTCTTCTCCCTCTGGCTCCACGGGTGCCTCCAAGAGGCCCTACACTGACAAGCTAGGCAAGGATGGTAAGCTCACACCTGAGGAAAAGGAACGTCACTGCAAGAACAACCTCTGTATGTTCTGTGGCAACAACACAAGACCGAGGACTGCAACAAGCAAAAATCCGCGGCTTCCATGCATCAACGTGCAGCTGAGGTCTCTGAACCTACTCCTGCCTCTGTTGACTCGGCTCCTTTGGTGTCAGAAAAATAGAGAGCAACTCTGCTTCCTCCATGCAAGGACAGGGTTGCATTGATTGTCATTGCATTTCAGAGATCGTAACCCTCAATGCTGCCACTCTTTCCAACCATTCCCTTACCACATCCCTATCCAGTGAAGTCGGCTCTGGATCAGAGCCTGATGGATCTCCTATATCCACCATCCTACATTTTCTTGCTCTAGTCGACTCTGGTTCCAGCCATTGCTTCATCAACTCGAAGTATGGGAATGATCACAATATTCCTACCAATTCCATTCCTCCTGTTCAACTTTGGCTTCTCGACGGCTCTGCCAGATCTCACATCTCACAGTCTGTTACTCTCCATATGATTCCCATTAGGAGATATCATTCCCATTGACTTCTACATCACATGTCTTGATTCATCTTGTATCCTCATTCTGGGATACAACTGGCTCTCCCGCTACAATCCGTTGATTGACTGGGCAAAGCACAGTATCACTTTCCATTCAAAGCTATTTGGTGCATCTGTTCCAGATGTTCCCATGGCCTCCGATGCAACAGTGCAAGCTCGCAAGGATCCTTCAGGTCCTATCCCATCCAAACCACCTCTGAGACCCCGATGGACTCCACCAGCATATGACCCTATCTACTCATACCTGTCTATCCCATCATTTTCCACTTTGGTTGCCCCCAAAATATCTATCATTTCCATGGCTGCTTTCATACAAGCTTTCACAGAGGAGGGTGCACAACAGTTCACACTCCAACCTTCGAGGCCAAGTGTTAGTGGCCAGGCTGCCTCTATGGCTCCACCAGATTTATCTGATGTTCCACCAGAGTATCATGACTTTGCTGATGTGTTCAGTGACTCTCTCTCAGAGAAACTCCCCGAGCATCGTCCTTACGATCTCAAAATCAACCTTGAGGAAGGTGCCTCACCTCCGCTTGGTCCCATCTATTCCCTCTCCGAATCCGAACTCAAAGCCTTATGTGAGTTTATTGATGATAACATCTGTAATGGTTTCATCTCTCCCACACGCTCTCCCCACAGAGCTCCGGTACTCTTCGTTGACACGCTCACAATGTGTCTATGCGTGTAATTTTGGGAAATGTATCAATACATGCATTGCATAATGGCTAGGTACTGAGATAAGGAAAGATACAGATAGAGTGCAGTGCTATATGCATAGAGTGCAGTGTCAAACACACAGAGTGCAATGATACATGTACGGAGCACAATAGAGAGTCACGCGCAGTACGGCCTTGACTGACAATTGGTAGAGTGCATACTCTAACTTAGAATGATACTAGTCAAGGTCATACTAAGTATGAGAGCTCAGCACTTGATACTGAATGCACTAAGATGCAGATCAGCCATGTGCTCTAAGGAATTGATGAGAGACAGGCATGATACAAGGAGAACTACATTGATCTATGACGTGTGCCGCACACATATAGAAACATAGAAGTAGAGCACATGAAAAGATGTGCGCTGCGCACGTAGATGGAAATAGACATGGAGCGCAGTGTCAAACCAATAGAGTGCAGTGAACAAACCAAGATAGTGTGCAGTGTAACAATGTGCATGCATGCAAGTCTTCAGTGATGATTGGTAGAGTGCATGCTCTAACTTAGAATGATACTGGTTCAGGTCACACTAAGTATGAGAGCTCAGCACTTGATATTGAATACACTAGAGGCAGATCAGATACATGCTCGAATGAATTGATGAGAGACAGACATGATATGAGAAGGATTGATCTGCCACATGCATTGCATGCATATATAAAAATAGCCATAGAGCACAGTGATATCAACCTCGCACGCGGTATAACAATGCGCGCATGCGTGTGCAAGTCTGAAGTGACTATTGGTAGAGTGCATGCTCTAACTTAGTATGATACTTCATTGAGGTCACACTAAGTACAAGAGCTCAGCACTCAATACTGAATGCACCAGAAGCAGACTGCGTACACACCCTAATGCATTACTAAAAGACATGCATGAGAACTACATGACACAATGATCTATGATGCACAGGGCCTGATCGCACGGCATGCATGCGCGTGTCCCAAATAATGCCTGAGTATAGATAACTCCGAGAGAACCCAGTTTGGCCAAAGAGCGCAGTGCCTAGGCTTATCATGGGTATCCCCCACCAACCAGAGAAACCTAGAAACTCAACATTAGAATGAGATACAGTGTATATGATTGGTTGTCACTCCAAGTATCCTCCGAGGAAATGACGAGTGACATGCCAACGTATAGAGTGCAGTGTGAGTGGAGTATCCACCATGAGGAAACAGAGTCTGGTCTCGAGATAGGCCTCCAACCAAGTGTCCAGCCCTGGGCATGCTATAACAATGTGCACGCGTTGCGAGGAATAATGTTCTGAGGTTCTAACAGTACTGTATTAAGTTGTATTGACGTGTATGATGTAGAATTGTATAAATACTGTAGTGTAGATGTAGAGTACAAGTTTCGAGCCCACGGTGTAACAGTGCAAAGCTTTTCAGCCATGCGCTCTAGCACTTAGAGTAGCTAGTAACTTCGAGAGAGAATACAACCCATATCGGATATCAATTGTGTGATTTAAGTCGTGTGCTTAGACAAGAAAATAGTGCGGCACTCCATGCAGAGAGTCTGGTTTCGGTTTGACTTGCGCTCTGTGAGAGAATAAGAGTACGGTGTCTTGAAGGTCACCCTTTCGAGTTCTTGAGGGCATTTGTGTGACGCAAGGCATTACAGGCGCAGAGGTTCAAACCCTTTCGCTTGATTAGTGTTCGCTTTTCTGTGTTATTTCCGCAGGTTGGCAAAGGTTCAAACCCTTTGGCTTGTCGGACAGGGTTTCTCTGGATTGCATAGGTTCGAATCCTGTGAATCTACGATCGGTTGGAAGCTTGAGCACGTAGGTTCAAGCCCTGTGGCTCTTGTGGAAGTTTTGGAGTTTTGTGTCAGTGTAGACACTTCTCCACGTGTTTGGGAAGGTTTTGGTTTAGCACGCGACGCGCGAGGATTATTAGTGTGTTGAATTTAATAGGAATTGGTTTCTGCTTCGAGCGCAGTTGTTTAAGTGGTGTTTAGGGTGTTATTGATTGTGCGCAGTGGTTATTAGAGTCCCGAGTGACTGCTAGAAAGTTTTGGAGACATTTGACAAAGTTGTATTGTGTTATACACCCTTGCCTTGAGGCCCAGCGAAGGAAGTCGCACCCTCTTGTTCTTGAGAAAAGCCTTTGGACTTAGAGAAGTCTAGATATTATACGAGCGCTATTGCTGCACACGTATCTTAGAGATATTGAGAATTGAATTGTATTGGTTTGCTACTTTCATCGCATTAGAATCCCCCCATGAACTTGAGCGTGGTTGTGTGTGTAGTGTTGGGTGTAAGTGTGATCAGTGTCTTCGACGCTGTTGCATTTCTAGCTCTGTGCACTTAGACAGATCTTCATCGTCAAGAAGGAAACTGGTGAACTCAGACTCTGTGTTAACTTCTGCAGCCTTGACAAAATCACTAAAAAGGACCGCTATCCACTTCCTCTCATATCTGACCTTCTTGAATCCACATGTTCTGCACACATGTATACCAAACTCGACCTCTGCCATGCCTACCATCTAGTCTGTATTGCCAATGGAGATGAATGGAAAACTGCATTCCATACCCACTATGGGTCCTTCGAATGACACATCATGCCATTTGGTCTTACCAATGCTCCCATGGCTTTCCAATGTTTCATCAATGTCATTTTATCAGACATGCTCAATGTCTCTGTTGTCGTGTACCTCAATGATATCCTCATCTACTCTAACGATCCTGCAGAACACTGGAAGAATGTATGTGAAGTCCTACGCAGACTTCGAGCCAATGGGCTCTACTGCAAAGGGTCTAAATGCAAATTCAATTGGGATTCCGTGGAATATCTAGGCTACATCCTTTCTCCCAAAGGCTTATGAATGGCTGAAGACAAAGTCAAAGCTATTGTTGACTGGCCGATCCTGCAGAAGGTCAATGATATCCAATCATTTCTTGGTTTTGCCACCTTCTACTGCCATTTCATCTATGAATACAGTGAGATTGTTCTACCCCTCACACATCTTACACGCAAAGGAATTCTGTGGAAATTTGATGACAAATGCTTAGCTGCATTCAACAAGTTGAAACAGGCTTTCACTCGTGCTCCTATCCTTACCCACTGGATTCCCAACTGTCAACTTGTCATGGAAACCGACACATCTGACTATGCTATTGCCACTATCCTCTCCATCTACCTTGATGATAGGGAAATTCACCCTATATCCTTCTTGTCCCACAGTCTCCACAGAGCCAAACTCAACTATGATACCCATGATAAAGAGTTTCTCGCCATCTTTGAAGCCTTTAAATACTGGCACCATTACCTCAAAGGCTCCATGGAATCCATCGACATTGTTACTGATCACAAGAATCTCAAGTACTTCTCTACTACAAAGGTCCTTACATGCCAACAAGTCTGCTGGTCCAAATTCCTTTCCCAATTCAACCTTGTTATCTGATTCCATCCAGGAAAACTAGGTGGGAAACCGGACGCACTCACTAGATGATGGGACGTCTACCCTAAAGAGGGGGATAGTCAATATGCTCAAGTCAACCCTCACAATTTCCATCCTGTATTTACTCAAGAACAACTCTCCACTTCTCTCCACGCTACTTTCCTTGAAGGTCCCGTACTCTGTGTGAGTGCAATCATGGATGTTGACCAATTGCATTCTGATATCAAGCTCGCACAACCCATGGATTCCATGGCAACTGAAGGCTTCTGCCTTGCTTCTTCCCTTTCCAATCCTTCCTGGTGGTCTGTAGACAAGTCAGGAATACTCTGCCTTGACAATCACATCTACGTCCCAGACTCTGCGGACCTCTGTCTTTGCATCCTTGAAAACAATCATGAGCATATCTTGGCAGGTCATTTTGGTCAAAACAAGACTCTTGAATTAGTCTGACAGAATTACACCTGGCCACAGATGCGTGAATTTGTTCGCCACTATGTCAAATCCTGTACTACCTGTGGTTGTAACAAAACACCTAGACACCACCCATTTGGCTTACTCAAACCCTTGCCAGTACCAGAATGGCCATGGGATTCCATCTCCATGGACTTCATTGAACAACTCCTGGAATCCAACAGATTCACTGCCATCCTTGTCGTTATTGACCATGCAAGTAAACAAGCCATTTTCATTCCCACTCATGACACTGTCAACTCCTTGGAGCTAGCTCAGCTCTTCGTCACCCATGTCTTCTCCAAGCATGGTGTTCCTAATCACATCACTTCTGACCATGGCTCCGAATTTGTCTCCCAATTCACTTGTGCCCTAGCTAAATCTCTTGATATGGAGCTCCACTTCACTTCTGGTTATCATCCAGTGTTACGACTGCAGACATTCCATATGTGTAATTTTGTGATCTAGTGAATATACCTGGTACTACAGTACAAGGAGAGAAACAGGCCTAAGGACTAAGCAAGTGTACATAATAAGTACCTCTGAACAATAATACTACCTGTCTAAATGACACAACACAACAGACCCAAACTGGAACTTAGTTACAGCTTGTACTTGACAGGCTAGCTTGACAGGAAGTTCATAAACCCTGTTCAGCCATCGGTAGTTGTCCATTACCAAGAGAGCTTGCTCCTATAAACAAAGACAAAAAGGATTTCAATTTAAAATGATCAGCACGTACTAAATTAAAGTGACACACCATACCTGAGGAGCCTGGTCTGGAAACCATGTGAGAGATAAGATAAGACAATAATCCAATGTGCAAGCCGTTGTATGATGAGTGCCTTTGCGGTTGTCCCACTGTCAAGGGACTGTTGCCAGTAAGAATTACTTCTGGAAGAATGATTGAATAAGAGCCGGGGCTAGATGTGGTACAACCGCCACCGGTCAGGAGATATGTCCTCAGACTTGAGATTAGTGAGCACTTGTAAAACCTTAGCGAGCTCAACATGGAAACTAAACCACATATGGCAACACTGAGTCGAACGCCAAGCAGGACTGCAGCAGCAGTGGGCTGTATGCATAGGAGTCTAGTTACCTGGGGACTGTGGTGATATTTGTAATTAATAGTTGTTTTAGTATAAGTAGCTAGAAGTCCGGTGTAGTATACAAGTTTCGAACCCCCTGAGTTGTGGTGCGCACATAGAAAGCGAGTACTGTAATAAAGGAATAAGTTTGTAGCTTTGAGCATCATATATACAGAATGAGCTCACCTTGAGGAATAGAGATAACTTCAGGATCTGATAAGTGTGCTTAAGTTCCGAGTGAATAAGAATCAGTGTCACTGTTCTGTTCCATCTGAGTACTGCTGAGGTCTGTTTAGAAAGGGTATGAATTGAAGTAGAAGTTCTGAAATCTGTTCTGTCTGTCTGTTCTGTTCTGTCAGTCTGTTTCTGAATCTGCTTCTGTTCTGTTTCTGAGTTGTTTCTGTTCTGAATCTGAGAACTGTTGAAGAGTCAGAGTCTGTTATCGTCATCATAGTTAGTCTTGACAACCCTACCCCTTGGAGAGTAGCAAGCTAACTAAGTCAGTACTTAGTTGAGTGGTTTGAAAGAGCAAGCTTGGTGTCGCAGTGAGGAGTTTCGTGGACTGTTGTGTTGTAGGATGTGTGTCCTAGTGTATCTTGGATATTATCATTTGCCTAGAAGGTTGCACCTCAAAGTATACCTTCTTGTAAAAGATTCTAGCTTTAGGATCAATTAAAAATGAGTAAATGCTGTACTGTGCTGAGATAAAAAGGAGCTTTATGAGTTCTAAAGTGCTAATAACCGCAGAGTAGAAATAATCTCATCCCCCCCATGCACTTACAAGGGTGATTGTATTATTGAGTAGTTGTGTGAGAGTGTGTGTGGTTTGGTGTGTGTATCACGCCGTTCCACATGCTGTTCCACAAGTGCCCACAGCCAGCCTCTTCACCGGAAGCTGATGGACAAACTGAATGCACTAACCAAACCCTTGAACAATACATCTGCATCTATTGTTCTTACCAACAAGACAATTGGGATACCTTACTACCCATTGCCGAGTTTGTGTACCACAATGCTCTGAACACTTCCACCAGAATCTCTCCATTCTTTGCTAATAAGGGTTACCATCCTAACATCACAGTGTACCCTGAATGCGACATCGCCTCTGCCCGGGCCCATGATTTCATAGTCAACCTCGATGATCTTCACCAATTCCTTAGAGACAAAATCACTCACACTCAGTCTCGTTACAAATTCCAAGCAGACAAATGACGGTCCCCAGCTCCAGATTTCAAAGTAGGTGACAAGGTTTTCCTTAACTCCAAGCACATCAGAACTACTCACCCTACTGTGAAATTCTCCGAGAAATTCCTTGGACCATTCAACATCATTGCTCAGCCTGGATCCCATTCCTTCACACTCAAACTTCCCACAGACCTCCATTCCATCCACCCTGTATTTCATGTCTCATAGTTGGAACCTGTGGAAATCAATACCATCCCTAATCACACCCAACCACCTCCACTGCCTGTGGAAGTTGACAGAGAAGAGCAATTTGAGATCACACAGATTCTTGATTCCAAGCTCGACCGTTGGTTCCACTGTCCACTCCTCTACCATGTCCAATGGTTGGGCTATGAAGGTACTGATGAAGAATTTTCCTGGATCCCCACTACAGAGTTCTCTGCAGAAGACTACATTGAAGATTTCCATTGTTGTTACCCAGACAAAACAGGACCATTATCCAAAGTCACCATATGCAAGGTCTCAGTCAAGACCTCACCCATTTCTTCTTGATCATTCACTCTATCAGTTCCTGTCGGACATAATTCTTGACTTCATCCTTTCTTCACACCATTTTCAGATCATCAACAAAAAATGTACATTTTATGCCCCTCCGGGCACATTCTACTGTCTATCTACTTATCTACAAATATCCAAAAATTCTATGAAGGCAAGGAATCTAAAGGTCTGTGGACCCACCGGCCTCTCCACTCTCCACTACCTTCTCCTTCCCTTTACCAGTCTTCTTCACCTTCCTCACAAAATCAGCCAGTTTGCCAAACCCCTCAGCCACAGACTCTGGCCTTACTTCCTCTCGCACTTCCTCAGTCTCATCCAACTCTCCTTTGGAGTCCTCCACCAAGAAGTCATCCCCTCCCTTCAGGTACTCCTTCCAGAGCACCCACTCAATCCAGTGTAAGGCTAGGTAACTCCCTGTGAAGGAAAAAATCCCTGTCTATGCAAGATCTTTTCTTATCTGGTAAGGGATAAGGGAAGGTAGGTCCACTCCACTTCAGTGGCTTGTGATGTCCACTAAGACAGTTGCTGATGAGAGGAATGTAGGATCCAACTGGGATCGGATGGCTAAGACTGGTGGCTGATGACAATGTCGGATGCATCTTATGAGCTTTGAGAAAGAGGAAATGTATTCCTTTAGTGAGAGGAATCCTGGAATAAGGATCTCTCTGGGAGTAGAATTAACTAACTAACTATTTTCATCTACACAATCTTTTATACCATCGCCTGTGGTCCAATTTGATTGATCATTAGCCCTTTTTAGGGCACTTCTGCATACTCACATGGCAGACCCTCTACGCACTTGCTACACCTTCCTTGAATGGCTCTGATATGAATAGCTTTAAAAGGTAAGCAGGGTCACATCTGCTCCTATCTGCTGACAGGGACAAATGCAACCCCTGTTTGTGCCCAGACCCACCTCTAGCCACACGGCGATGACAGATCCGCTCATGGCAGGCCTGTCACAGACATCCATTGGTACGCTGCATCAATCTGGCGTCTGTGGGACAGGTGGCTGCTGGGCAGTTGGTCCATGCTCCAGTCCCTGGCTGGCTGTCCCTTCCTGCCACCACAACGTCTGTGAGTGGGCGATGCCTAGGCAAGGTGTGTTGCACCCATAGTAATGGCAGAACATTGTGAAATCCAAAAATGTGCGCTCACACAGATGTGTGGCTGCACACCGGAGACCTCCAAGGCAGTAAAACTCAGCCTGCATGTCCCTAAACCTCTTACTCGCTGCAATCAACTGTTCCAGCACTCCCTCTCCATGGCTTCCATGCCAGTACTCAATGTTTGCCAGTTCAAACAGATCTTGTCTGTTGAACTCCGTGGAAGCCAGGTGAGCATGGAACACCTGGGTGACATCTTGATCCAAATGAAGTCACATGGCCTGATGGAGGGCCTCTGGAGTCACCCCCTTCAAATCTCGAAACTCCTGCAGTGAAGCGGTCCACTCCTCGGCAGACACTGCTGATACAAAGTCTTGAGGATATTTGAGGGTGTCACCTTCCTTGAAATCAACAAGGTCATCAACTCAACCTCCGATGGACACCGACTCCTTCTCCAACTTCTCCAACCTCTCCTCCATATCACAAGCCCACTACCTCCTCCATCGCTGTCGGCTCCATTTCTTTGGTCCAAAGGCACTTGGCCTTACAAATCCTGCATCACTTGCAGGACCTCATAGTCACCGACATAACACATTAGCCTCCATCAGCCTGGCACCGCCCACATTTATCTAACAAACAATCAGCAAAAAAATAAAATAAAGAAATCCACTCCAAGTCCACTCACCGGACCTGTGGAACTCCTCATGTTCCACAACCTTCCCCTTTGTCTTCTTAGCTGGCTGCTCCTCCGATGGCCCCACAGTCTGCTCATCCTTGCTCTCTACCACCAAGATGGTGGTGGTAACAAATTAAGAGGTGAAAGTCATGTGATACCACACTCACAAATTCTGTGTGGTACCCCCAGCCATTGGGATCTGTGCTCTTGAGGGCAAGAATGCTAAAGGGGGAATACTGTAACGATCATGCTGCAGACTCCATGGACCTCATCCATTGTCCACTCCACTGGCTCCAAGCCAATCATTGGAATCCATCGGATTCCGAATCCTGGTTTCTATCTCACATTTCATATTCATGTTTCATTTACTTACAGTCATTCACTGGTCACTTAGACCCCCCCAGTCATCTTAGACCCTGGCTCCTCCTCTTCCTCCATTCATTTTCCAAGCTTCAAGAAATTCTTAAAAAATAAGATATAATATATAATTACTGTCTTGACCCTTGGTCTTTGGTTTATATAGTGCTTCACTATGTTCTGAAGCATTCTTGCTTCAATCAATAGAAATTTCGTTATTAGGGTATGTCACATGATACAAATAAGTTAGCAGCATTAATCCATAAAAAACATATTACGGCCCCCAGTAAACCCTCCAGTGAGTCTCCAGAGCAGGTTTACAGCTATAGTAGCCTAAATAATGATGATACCTATGAAGAGAGATGACGTGGCCTGATTTTGGACTGGGGTCTAAGATGTCCGGGATTGCCTTTTTTGGACCATCACCAAAACCATCCTCTGTAGCGACCATTTCTCTACAAATAACTTTGGCAATTTTTTTCAAACTCAATAGATTGTAGTAGTATTCATTGGATACAAAAAGTTTTAGCCATTATGCGAAAAAAATATTCCAGCCATGAATCAAATTTTGGGGTCTAAGTGACCGGTGAATGACTGTATTTCACATATTTCATTTATCACACCTAGAACCCATCATGGTAGCGAGTAGGTGTTTTATCGGAGTCCATGGAATACTTGACTCCTCTAGATACAGAACATTCCAGATTACATCACTCTAGCCATACCTACACTGTTCCAGACCCTGACCCATCTGACTCTGTCTTAGTATATAAGCTGTACAATTAGTAGTACATACCTCAGTTCGAATATCAACTTGGTTTAGCCCAATACTCTCGTCCTCACTCTCTTTGGCCTTCAAGCCATAATCCATCTCTCTATGTCCACAGACTCCGATAGCCATTGGACTTAACCTTTGATCCTAGAGATCAAAATCCCATGGACTCCATCTGTAATCCTTCTTTCAGCTTCGACCCAAGGGTGACATTGCTAATAGCTTTGCCAAGCCCCACACACTCCGCGGATTCCACAGCGTGCATTCCTTTCACTTCATCCTATTGGCACGATCCTAACACATGTTCACATATCTCAGATGTGAGCAAGTTGACTTCAGCTACAAAATTGCAGAAGAGACCAAAATCATCGACATGGCAAGAAACAATGGAAAGCTGTTTGGACCGTACATGGATGAAAACATAAGGATCACTGATGCAGACCTTAAATCCCAATTTGATCATGGTTGTCTTCAGCTTGTTGTACCAGAGGAGAGCAGCTTGCTTCAGGCCATAAAGGGCTTTGAGCAGCTTTCAGACTTTATTCTCCTGGCCTTTAACAACAAATCCTTGAGGCTGTTTGACATACACAGTCTGATCAGATGGTAACTCACTGTTCAGGAAAGCAAAATTGACATTGACAGTATGGAATTCCCAGTCATAAATGGCAGCCATGGAGAGAAGTAGGCATACAATTTCAATCTTGGATGTAGGAGCATATGTGTCAGAATAATCAATCCCAGGAATTTGGGTGAACCCTTGGACACAGATATGAGCCTTATACTCAGTGATAGCATGAGTCTCATCTTGCTTGATTTTGTATGCCCAAGTGCTGCCAAGAGCTTTTGATCCGGCAGATAGATCAACCAACTTAGTAGGTTTTAGCAGCTGTAACCTTGCAGAAGTCAGACCACATGGCACCCTCCCAGAGATTGTGGTCAGGAGAGCTCATTGCTTCTTTATAAGAGCAAGGCTCCCTCTTAGATTCTTCCTCTGTCAGCTCAACAATCTCATTTGCAAAAGCAGACATGGCAACTGCAAATTCAGCAGTCTCTGAGACATAATTGTCCTCAGGTTCATCAACAGAGATGGGTACTTCCCCTGGAGTTGCATCAGAGTCCTCTAGTTGTGAAGCTGGAGGGTCAGAAGGAGCTGGGCTATCAGGCTCTCTTCTTTGTAGACACTTGGATTTCTCACAAGGTGGAGGTGGTTCTTTTTGTTTCTGCTGACACCTGGGTTTCTCAGAGACAGGGTTTGGAGATGCTTCAGAAGGCTTGTCAGTAGACTCAGGAGAAGGTGTAAGACTGTCTTCATCTTCATCTTCATCCATTTGAGGTTTGAAAACAGAATAATCAGTTGGAGTGATATTCTCCCCCTCAGTCTTGGGACTGAATCCAATAATTGTATCATCCACTTTGACATGCACTGAGTTGTAGAATTTACATTTCTCAGGCAGATAAACCTTGAAGGCTTTTTGAGTCTCGGAGTAGCCTACAAATATGGATTCTGTGGCTCTCATGGTGAGCTTGTTGTTCCTTTGAGACTTATCAATATGAAGGAATGCTCTAGCACCAAAGTGATGGACACTTTTCAGGTCAGGTGGCTTGCCACAGCGAGCCTGGTAGGGGTAATGCCATGGAGAGCAGAGGAGGGGTTCTGGTTCTGGTTCTGGTTCTTGTTCCAGACAATGTAGAGTACAGCCTGAGGCCATAGGAACATCAGAAGACCAGAATCAATGAGAATGGCACAAACTCAGTCAAAAATGACATGGTTCAGGCTTTCAGCTACACCATTTTGCTCAGGAGTATTTGGAGAAGAGGTTTGATAATGAATTCCATGCTCTCACATAAATTTCTTCCACTCATTGGTGATAAACTCTCCACCATTATCAGCTTGGTAAGTTTTAAGCTTTTCACCAGTTGTTCTGTCCTGTTCAGCAAGCCAATCCTTGAAGGCTTCAAAAGCTTCACTCTTTCTCCGCAAGCAGTAAATCCAGACCCAACATTTAGCATCATTGGTGAAGGTGTATAGATAGTGGTATCCATGGTATGACTGGACTGGGGCAGGTCCCTATAGATCTGCATGAACAAGGTCAAGTATATCTTTAGCTAAGTTACTCCCCCTAGGTAGGAATGAAGCATGCTTACTCTTGCCTTCTGCACATGCAGCACAAATGCCTGGATCCTCAGAGAACTCTTTTGTAGAAAGACATATCCCCAAAGCTTGTCCCTTTTGAACCATGCCTTTGACATTGCAATGGCCAAGGTTTCCCAACATTTCATGAAGAGACTGAAGCTTTGTTGGCTTTGGGGAGGTTGTTGTATTATATGAGGTATCCACAGACAATCCTGGGACATCAAGGTAGTAGAGGCAGTCGGACTGCTTGGTGGCAGTGAGCATAACATTCTCTTTTGCCAAAGTGTCTCGCATAAGTTTACCATGATCATCCTTTTCAAAAGTGGCACATTTGCCATTTCCAAAGAGAGTATAGCAATTGGCATTGTCAAGTCTTGATACAGAAATCAGACTAGGATGAGAATCTGGCACAAAGCAGGTATCCTTCAGTTTTAGAGGTTGCATACAAAATCCTAGATGACATGCCAGTTTGACTTGCAAGAATATCATACAGAGCTAAGAACCACCAATGTCAAGTTCCGCTCTGTGTATACAGTCTCAGGAATGCATATATATCACTGCACACTGTATTCTTGCTACAACACCTAATGTTACAATTTATTCACATTTTCTCTGATTTTCCCTCAATAAGTGCCCAAGCACTTATCTTTGCTATCTAATAACCGACATCTAATCCTTATCTGATATCCAACCAATCTCACTGCACCATCTCCATGCCCATAATGGTCAACTATTGTTCTTCCACTATAGCTTGCACCTTTCGCACTGTCACCATCCAGCTTACTCATCATACACTCATTGTCCACTCATTGCCGCATACCTATGAACCTATTATTAGCACACAAACTTTAGTATATAAGTAGCATGACTCTCACTGTAATACCTCAGCTTCGAGCTATAGTTTATCAATACCAATCTTACTCTCTCCACGACTGACACCTAGTCACCGTCTCAATGAGTCCTAAATGCTATGGCTCTACTTGAATTGTCAGTGTCTACCGGTATACAATTCTAAGTTTATGCCTGTTTGGATCACGTGAGGTTCGGGTCTAACACCTAAGGCCTTGATATTGACATGGTTTCTGGTAATTTCTATCTTACGTGACCTGAGCTGTAATCTGTGGTGGAAGTGTGGCTGTTTTTGTCCCAATTTGTTGACTGTCATTCTGATCAAGGAACCATGCCTCTAGTGTCCAGAAATAGCATTGCTGGTCACTATATGCCTGAGCCTTTCATCAGAGAGCATGTAAATCAGTGTTCCTCTGCAGTCAAGGCCATCGTTCAGATCTTGACCAAAATTGTGAATTAATCAGGTCAAGAGTGACATTAGATATTGAATATGGGTGAATCAAGCCTTGCCATTGCTTGCATCCCTAGGTTGGAGTCCGACATGTCATGCATATGCTTGATAAATTGCTGATCCAGCAATTTGGACCTGA
Organism: Armillaria novae-zelandiae; assembly: GCA_030435655.1. Lineage (NCBI taxonomy): Eukaryota > Fungi > Basidiomycota > Agaricomycetes > Agaricales > Physalacriaceae > Armillaria > Armillaria novae-zelandiae. The sequence continues at coordinate 16,714 of JAUEPR010000149.1, forward strand.
TGAATGTATGCTTCTGAATACTATTTAATCCTGTTTCACTGCAGAGTTAGTTCAAATGTATCGGCCTTGGCTTGGTCAGTCATCCGAGAGGCTCACCCTATGGGCATTAACAATTTTGACTCATAGGTTCATGTAGGCACACAAGTTCATAAACAGCTTTAATATTGTTGGCAATTGTATCTAGTGTAGTCCACAGCTGACTTGAAAATCCCACATTTCCTCATATGACACTACAATTTATGGAATCCAGTGTCCTGACAGTGCGTGCAAAACAATTGTATGCACTGAAAGTTGGTGCAGCTCCTTCAACTTACACCTCTGCACTGTCCTCCAAACCCATCTCCAAGTCTGGTTGTATGTGTGGAGACAGCGTATTTTGTCCTGCTTCAGCACTCATTTGACTCTCATGCCTCGAACTTGAATGAGTTCAGAACCGAATTGACAATGCCATGGCATTACCACTCCATGAATCATCTAGGTGAGCATGCCCTGCCACAACGTGGCTGACCATAATTGTTGGCGCAATTCCCTGGAGGAGATATTGTCATCTTTACAAGGAAAAAAGACTGAATGGGTTAGACGTACTCTTATTAGGATCGCCAACACTTCAATGTAACTTCCAGCTAACTCGTTACAAGCTTCAAACACCACCAGAACAACCAACACAGCAGAGTACAGAGATGCAGATTCTACAAGAATTTCTATCACTCTCTGATACACATGTATCCTTCCTGCTGTGCCACCCACCCTCCAAATGCAATACATGATGAGAGTTGTATACCATAGCATGGTGGTCAATATGAGTGAGGAGTATAACACGGACCAGCTGATGACATTTTCGAGGAACAGAGCTCTTGGTGACTTACTTTTGGTAGGTCCAAAAGTGGAGTGATAAGCTATGATCCCTCTGCTGACTGTGTTGACATTAGCTGACTAGCTGTAAAATTATCTGAATTATGAATTGAAACACTAATGCAAAGAATCGGCACTAGCACAACATGCCATGATCATTCCCAGACAATCCAACACCACCATATCTGTTAGACCCGAATCTCACGTTGAAGAGGCGTCTGAGTGCACAGTGCTAGAAATGCAACAGCGTCAAAGACACTGATCACACCCACACCCAACACTACACACAAACACACTCAAGTTCGTGGGGGGATTCTAATGCGATGAAAGTAGCGAACCCAAACAACTGAATTCTCAATATCTCTAAGACACGTGGAGCAAGAGCTCTCATATAATATCCAGACTTCTCTAAGTCCAAAGGCTTTTCTCAGAACAAGAGGTGTGACTTCCGTCGCCAGGCCTCAAGGCAAGGGTGTATAACACAACACAACTTCGTTAAACGTCTCTACAACTTTCTAGGAATCGCGTGGGACTCTAATAACCACTGCACCCTATCAATAACACCCTAAACACCACTTAATCAACTGCGCTCGAAGCAGAAACCAATTCCTATTAAACAATCCACAAGAACCACAGGATTCTAACCTATGCGCTCGAGTTTCCTAACCGATCGTAGACCCACAGGATTTGAACCAATGCGATCCAGAGAATACACACAAACACAGAGAACCCCATCCAACAAGCCAAAGGGTTTGAACCTCTGCTGCTTGTAATGCCTCGCATCACATGAAACCCTCACTCAATAGAGTAGTGCCTACACTGACATGAACCTCTCAATCTCAACACAGAGCTCAAGTCAAACAATCAATGCAACTTAAGTATGGAGTGCCCTGCAAGCCTTATCGGCCATGCTCATGACTCAAATGACTCAAATTAATATCAAAGATGTCTATATTCTCTCGCTCAAAGTTACAAACCACTCCCAGTGCTAGGGCGAGTAGCTATTGTCTCTTGCACCATCACAATTGGGGTTCAACACCTCTGACTCGTCACTAATGGACAAAGTGCAAGGCTCAAACAGCTCCAATGGAATCGCACACGTATCAAATAAGCTTGTCACTATTACATGGGGGGTTGAAAACCTATGTTACTCTATCTACAATATCGTATTTATACATTTCTATGTCCTACAAGTCAGTACAACTTAATACACTACTGTTGCAATCCTGGAACATCATCAATCGCAATGCATGCGTGTTGTTATAGCATGCCCGAGGCTGGACACTCAGTTAGAGGTCTATCTCGAGACCAGATCCTGTTTCCTCATGGTTTAGACTCCACTCGCACTGCGCTCTATGCGTTGGCATGTCACTCGTTATTTCCTCGGATGATTCCTGGAGTAACGGCCGGTCATATAGGCTGTAGCATAATTTATTCTTGAGTTTCTAGTTTTCTCTGGTTGGTGGGGGTTACCCACGGTAAGCCTAGGCACTGCACTCTATTGCCAAATCGGGTTCCCTTGGAGTTCTCTATTCTTAGCCATCATTGCATACATGTGCACGACTCTTTTGATCGATCTCTGCCCTGTGCGTCATAGATCAGTGTGTCACATAGTTTTCCCAGTATCAGGTATGTTTTTCATTAATGCATTAGAGTGCATATGCAGTCTGTTTCTAGTGCATTCAGTATCAAATACTGAGCTCTTGTACTTAGTGTGACCGTATCCTGTATCATTCTAAGTTAGAGCATGCATTCTACCAATCGTCACTCAAGACTGATACACGTGCATATTGTATCGCGCACAATATGGATATCACTGCATCCAATGTGTATTACACTGTGCTCTACTCATATTATACTGCGCTCTATTCATATTCCTTGTTATCTCAATGCCAGGATGTTGTAAAATGTATATATTGATACATTTCGCAAAATTACACTGGTAAATGCTTTGAGAGCGTGTCAACGTGATCCAAACAAGCGCAAACTCAGAGTTGTGTACCGGTAGACACCGACGACCTAAGTGAAGCTGTGGCGATGGACTCATGGAGACATGGCACTAAGTGCTAGTCGTTGAGAGAGTAAGATTGGTATTTTGATGAACTATAGCTCAAAGCTGAGGTATTACAGTGAGAGTCATGCTACTTATATACTAAGTCTGTGTGCTAATAATAAGTCCATTGGTAAGCAGCAACGAGTGAACAATGAGGGTATGACAAGTAAGTTGAGTGGTAACGTTGCAATAGAAGTGAGCCATAGTGAGAGAATGGTAGTCGACAGTTATAGTCATGGAGTTGGCATGGTGAGATGGAGGATATGGATTTAGATAGTGGCGATTAGATAGTGAAGATAAGTGTTTAGGCGCTTATATGAGGAAAATCGGAGAAAATGAGAATAAATCATAACAATCAATATCTAGCCATTCATAAGTAAGAAATTCTAAAGCAAAGATTAGAGTCCATGCCAAAGTCGCATCAGCAAGAATTGTGCTCATAATTGCATCAATTCCTTGAGCCAAGAAGATCGGAGCGCCAGGATTATACTTGAATGCTGTCCAGAAGCTTTCCCCATTGGGAAAGGTAGTATACACAATTTGCGCAGCCCGTCCTATACAAGGGTCCAAAGCCATGAGAATACACAGAAGCAGGATGACATAAATAAGAAATCACAGCCTTCCAGGACTCTGGATATTATTTCTTGAAGCTAGACATAGTAGTAAGAGACTCAGGTGAGCATCAGAAAGAAGTGAAAGGTATAGACTGACAGCCCACAATGTGACAGCGACCACTCCAGTGTATATGCCTTTGCAAAATTGATTGACTGAACTTCCCTCACACAGAGTCAAGTTCTCTCACCATATCCTCCTGCTCAAATCATTGTGTCATTGAATTGCATGTCTAGATTGCAGAAAATGTCCTCGATCTGGCTATCCATTAGCTCTGGTGTATTAGCCCTGAGATATGTGCCATTAGCGATCATGGTGGTGATTCAAAAGACCAACGAGGGAGAGATATTGCTACATGTTATTGAGCTACCAGTTCGTTATATAAACATACAACAAAAGATCAGATCTGTGATCAGATGATGGGGGCAGCCAATGTATTACACTGTTAAATGGACAAGGTGGCGATAAGTTAATGACATATTTGATATAAGGCAGTACTGTACAGATTGACACCAATTGAGAAGATTCAATTCAATAGGAAGCTTCAAATAGAAATAAGCGCCTGATCCTCTTTGAATTCAAATTGACACATGTCAAAGAACATGAGGCCTTGAAATTTTTGTTCTAACATATTGGATGATGAGTTTCAGGAAGGCTGAGAAGCCTTGAGCACTCAGCAAGCAAAGAATGAACAATCAGACATGACATTGGAGATTCAGTGGCTACAAAGGTAGTAGACCAAAAGTCCATCTTCGCCACTATGGTGCTGGACCAGTCCAGAACTGTATTGCAAAAGCACTCTTTTGAAATGGATGGGTTGCAGGAGTTAATCATTAGATCACAAAAAGACGAATGAAGCTGCCGTTGGTCAGAAGCAGTCATTGCAAGAATAAAACAGCAACAGTTTGATCAAGGTTTCCAAGACTTGACATGTGATGTCTTCTCGGGGCATCACCACTTATTTTTGTAAAAACTCACCTGGTCAGAGTCCACCATCTTAAATTTTCTGAGCGTTCAAGGGTAAAATTGGCACCCTCATCATTTTGTAGTCCAGTCTACTGTTGTCAACACCAGGAAGCACCTGATCCAATCTATTATGCAGGCTTGAGGTTATGAATCTGCCAGTAATCAGGTGCTGTTGACCTTCCATTGTACGGGCACCCATAACCGCACAGTCAAGTCTCGAGAGCTTTCCATATTGATAGTCATGACAGAGGCACATCTAGATGGTGGAGACATAATAATGGAAGAAAAGATGCAACTGAAGCCATTATGTTCCTCCATGGTCGGATTTGACAGTAGCAAAAGACTGCATCATAGTTGGCAAAGGATTTCAGTAGGTGGTGCACTTCATTCTCGCCCCGTCAGAATGCTTGAGATGCAATTTTAGTGGAATAGAAACCGGACTACCTGCAGACGAAGGCAGTGGGGGTATGTCTTGGAACATGGATATAGGTCACTAATATATTGTTCATATATGCATCAAAATGATACAAGTTCATTGCAGCAGATGTGTGAAGCGAGGTTGATACCATGCCACATCATTAGATACTGTGCCATTGCAGGGGCCTGTTTAACCTTCTGAGAAGGAGAGGCTCAATGATTGAGGAAATCCTAGTGCAAAGGTAGCCCTATCTGTGCCAGACCTTTTCGTGACAAGCCAGTCAAGGAGTTAACCCAAAATTTTGAGGAACTTGGTCTTTGAGCTCATTCATGTTTGACTAAGAGAGTTAGGTGAGTCCAAAAAATAGAAGGAGATAAAGGAGGTACCTTTGCCTTGGTTCGCCATATATGTCCAAAAAGAAAACAAAGACTCCTTCCGGTGATGTGAATGAGACCTCTCTAGGTGCTGGAGTGAGGCCTCATTCTGCAAGTTCTTTGGAGAGAGGTAGTGGTATGAGTCAAGGGTGGATTGCTGATGTAATCTACTGCTAAACTTGGACTAAAGCTACTTTGGACCACTGAATCTGACTACTAACTACTACTATGGACTACTATTATGGAAAGGAACATAATCCGAGCTCAGAACAGGGTACACCCCATCACTGGGCTCATGATTTGCAATTAGCACACCGGCCACAAGATACAAACACCCACCTACCAAATTCTAAGATGATCTCCCCTTGCAAAATGGAAGAATGGGAAGTATTCGAGATGTGCAACCGAAGATACAACCCAGTGAGTACGATTGTATATTCCAAAGGATGACTACTGATTACTACATCACAGATCGACAATGTGGACTTCAATAATGTCTTGATGCTCAGGATGAGGAGGTTCTCGAAAGCATTGCCGAATGAGAGGGATGTGGCTAATGAGGGAGAGATATCTGTAAGTGGATCAAACTCAATCAGAAAACTGGAGAGCTCATTAGTTGCAGAGGGGTCATTCAGCCATCACCAACTGAGTGGCGACCTGGAGGAGCAATAACACTGTTGTACGATGCTGCCTGCCACCAATGCATCCTTTCTATCCTCACGCATGCTTGCTCCCAATCATGAATGACCGGCCATGTATCCTTCATGAACCTCCAGATGACACATCAACAGTCAAAGCTCAGAAATGGGACAGGCCCTTCCTATCGATCCTCCTTGGAGAACCATGCTACAATGACAGCACAACTACAGAAGGGTGAACATATACTGCCCCAGCATGCATCAAGGTCCATACCATGAATCAGAAATCTAGGAGCAAGAGGTACAGCAAGAGCCAGCACCATTGCACCCATTGAAATGAACTAGCCAAAACCATATACAATGATACAGCATCAGCTGGCCCATTGGGGTTGACAACAACAGTGCCGAACCATCCATCCCCTTTGCTTCAGCCTCACCATCAGAGGCACACCCTATGATTTTATTCAGCTCCTCCCAACAATAAGGGTGGCAAACCAACCTTGGATAGCTTCTTAGGACCATGGACAGCAAGAGAAACAACAAGGCCAGCATTGTCATGCCAGTCACGATGAACCAACCAACATCATATTCAAATGATACAGTATCGGTCAGCCCATTGGGGTTGACAACAACTATACCAGGCAATTCATCCCTCTGCCTCTACCTCATGAGTCACGAGGCACTAATAGGCAGGAAACATCAGAGTCAGATACGTGAGGAGCAAAGGAGTTATAGCTACAATTTATTCAATTGATTGGAACAATTTTAATGGCACTGAACTTAGTTTTGATATCACTACCATGCAGAATGTTTACTTTAACACTAGTTGAGTTCTCTCTCAAAGTGGTAAGAATTCCAGCACTGAGCAGTGAGTTCAGTCATTGTGGTGGAAGGAAGAGAAAAAGTAACACTGCTGTCACAGTCACAGCCTTGCTTCCTCCTGGCAATGACCCATCCTGCTTGGTGTTGATATGTATATGTTGTTGGAATCTAGTGTTCACCAATAGATGCCACTACATTATTTAGTATTATTTACATAACTGTTGTTACACTTACCAATCTACTTGAAGTACCTGATGCTCGTATGACTACCATCTGTATGCTTTCCACTCAGAATATACCCTCTCAAGCCATATCCTCATCATGTTCCCAACCCACCACCTTATTCCTTCAAAATATGTGATCTCTGTTATGTTCTTCTTCATGCCTTGGAGACTGCTTGTATGGGATGGCACGTTCATCATTACATAGCAATATCTCTCTATTGAGCAGTGACGACATCCAGGTTTGCATAACCTATTCATTTCATTTCAAGCTTCTCCTTAACTGACTCTTTCTACCCTGGAGAGAATGAAAACTGCATATGTACTGGCTGGGCTCCGAATATCTGAGTCAGTGGCAACCAGAAGACATCAGTTCCTCATACAATGTTGTGGATACCAAAGCACATGAAGAGATGTTGGCTCTCACAAGTAACCTTCCCTTCTGAAGTGGGATCTTCTGATTGGGTTTCTTATGAAGGATAGCAATTCATGATGGGAGCATAGAGTTGAAGCAGCGTATTTGCCCCTACAGCCTGAGCGGCCTTCTCCATACCTAGGTGAACATCAAGACATCAAGGCACTAGAGTATGGTATCATGAATAGCCAACAAAATAAAATCAAGAGAAGATTGATGTACAGTGAAACCTATATCTCAACTGCATATCATATAGCCCTGTGAAGGGGAGTGAAAACTGTTCTGCTCTTTGTACTGCTCGAGGGGTACTGTCAGGTGCCTCTTTGCAGTAAAAGATGGTCAAGGAAACTTCAGGTTTGTTCTTTTCACACCGATTGCTCAAGAAAGTCTCCCGGCCACTCTCTGACTTCCGAGGAAGTAATCACAGTGAACCTTTCCCTATATTTGACGAGATGAAGAGGATTGTTTAGTTGAAGAAAGTGAGATGGTCCAGTGTAAAATCCTGGGACAAAATTTATCAGATTATGCGCATACAAGATATCAAGGACTTCGATATATGTCAAGCACATATGACCAGATTAAAAGAGGATCTAGACATTGTTAATAATACAGCACAGCAAAGCCTGACGACAGAGCGCACTTGTCTCTGGTACATCCAGTCACAGTGTAGCCATCTTCCCAGGTCCATCACACGTCATTCACCAAGTATGTCCTCGCAGAGATTATGCTTTCTGAAAACGTAAAAATTCAGTGATACTACAAGGTAATACTGCAATGAGAATGACCAAAAAATCCAGTACTGTGTAGCTATCGTGTGTCACACATCATTCATCGAGTTATTCCTCACAGAGATCAATACAAAGCTTGATACATCTGGAAACACAAAAGTTCAGGTCGCAACATTATGATGGCAATGAGAGCATACCAAAAAAGTGTTGCTCAGCCACGTCCTTCAAGATACAGAGATTTTATGCCCATATCAAAGGGGATACTTTCATTGATCCAATCCTGCACCATCAATTAGCGTCGAGCAGAGTATGGTGATATCCTGGAAGAGATATTGTGTCTCTTGCGAGGATAATATACCTCCTTACGCAGTGTCATTGAGTTAGACGGAGTAACAGTGATATGAGAACATGCGTATCTGAGGTTTCGAGCACCCGAGATGGGTTGAACAGTCACCAATTGTCAATTCTGTTCTGCCAGAAAGACAATCCGTCCAAATTGAAGAAGATATTTCTTGATATCTAGATAAATGCATGAAGAGTATCCATAAATAATGGTTCAAATGAGAAGGACACAAAACGATAGCTCAATTGTTGCTCTTTGTTTCCAAAATGTTGTGTAAGGAATTATGAGCATATATATCAAGGCTTGGGAGATACAGGGTCTTGACAGATGTGTCGTATCTCTGCTGATCCATATGCATTCATTTCCGTTTCAATTTGGTGCCTTTGCAGATGTCATCAGGTCTGGATATAGACTTTCCCAGCAGGAATATGCCATCCTTTGGTAAAAGACATCATGCTAAGAATTTAAGAAGACTTGAAGAATATCTGAGAGATGAGGATTATACAACAACGAACCAATTTTTTTCTGCTAGAGTGGTGGAAAGCACTGGAATGATGATAACACCCAAATTACGGCCCCAGATAATCCAACAGCGCCAGATCTATGGTGAACTGAGCAAACATTACATCAGGACAAATAATTGACATACCAGAGTGGCATCAGTAAGGATGGTGCTCACACCTGCTGCGATCCCTATGACAAAATGAACCCTTGAAGGTAAAGGGTTATAACACACATTGAAGACCATTGAAAAGTTTTGCCCCTGAACAATGAAAAAAATATTCTAGCATGGCCACCCAGTTGATGGAAAAGCCAATCGTTGTCAGAAGATATAAAAGCACAATCATAAGAACAATAGAGCATGACCCTCCATAATTATGCCGCCTTTGGCTAAAACTATGGACACAGGCTGAACGATCGCCTGGCTGCTGAGCAACACTTTTTTTTAAATCTATATTTCTAAACTGCAACCTGTTCCGAGAAACACTGATTTACATGCTCTCTGACGACAGGCCCCAGTGGAATATAGCAGCCAGTACCGCAATTTCTGGACGCTGTATGTATGATGGTTCCTTGATCAGAATGGGGGCAAAAACAGCACACACTACGAAATCCTAGACGATATGTCAGTTCGACTTATGATAATATTACACAGAACTACGCCCTATCGATGGTGAGTGGGGACATCAGAACACGCCTACCCAGCTGTCGAGTGTCCGGGATAGTCTGCAGAACCGCTCATCATTGGCTATGTTCTTCCAGGAAGTTAATTAATGCAGATGAGAAACCTCTTGTACAGACGCTAATTCTCTTGATTGCGATGTTGTAAGAAGTGAGACTAGGTTTCATTCATGAACCCAGAAGAAATGACATGATGGTGTGAGAGATATATCCGATAAAATATCTCGATGCAACAATTTGACTATCATGCACAATTAGTCACTGTACAGACATTCTGTTTCATGCAGGGACGTAACAGATGTCATCGAGTAGTTTCAGGATTCCTGTTCTGAACACTCGCAGGCTCAATGATATACAGAATCCTGGACAGTGTATCAGCTTTGTTTGCGAGAAAATCATACCTATTACTCACAAAGACATGCATAGTCACGACAGACACCGCTGAGACTATACAAGCATGTCAAGACTAGCTGGAAAAGATGACTGAATGGATGACTGACCGAGGCATCACTTCAACAACAATATCTTCTTCATTGTTCGATCTTGGGTTAGACTTCAGGATATCGCCTAGTGATCAACATATATGAGATCAAGGAGATATGAGAACCTGGGAGAGGCCTCGTACAATCTCAGCCTGTTCGGCCCATCGATACCCTTGTGATCATTGGTGAGCTGGCATAGGCCTGTCCAGGGTCCAACATATTTTGGCGGAAGAGATTGCGTCAAGACTTGGAGAATAAGCCTGTAAGAAAAGATACAAGAAAAAAGTATGCACAATGACATACTCGTTTTTCTTCATCACAAGCTAACAATTATGCCATCATTGCCCAGCTAAACACTTTGAACTTCTACTAGTGTGAAAACGACCAGTAGAGAAGAAGCCAATGGGTAGACTGATCCACATGACATCCATACCCCAAGAAAGAAGCGATGCTGGTATGTATTGGCAAAAATAGCAATATTTATGCCTCAACATTGTATGGCAATGCAGTGGGAAAAGAGATTGATGTCGAGAGGAAGAACTTGAAGGCTATGGGTGGGGGATAAGGAAGGCCATGATAGTCCTCATGCACTGGAGGTGAATTAGATGGAACACCAGCAGTAAAACATGCATATCCGACTGGTGAGCACCCAAGATAGTGTGAGCAGCCACTCATTGTCGATGTTTTTGCATCAGGACATCGAAATGTCCTGAACAGAGACACTGGCTGGATAGATGTGTTAGGACTGGCCACAAAGAACGACTGAGGGAATATCGCAGCTATAAATCACCCCAACCATGATAGTTCTTTCACTGCTCAACCCTTTCTTCGGAATCCAGGGCCTTGAATACAGATTACAGGTGCATATCAAGGTTGAGGTTAGGTATAGGTGCTATCTGAGGCTGATCCACAGGGACCAGCTGCCTTCGGCGCCTTTGTGGTCATTGCCGAGGCTTAACAGTGCATCATGTGGGTCACCATGATAGTTGGACAAAAAGGATCACCTGAAGAAGCTTCAATAGAGGATACAAGAAGGAAATGGCACAGCGATGCACCCAGGATTTAATGTAAATGTCTGCGAGGCCCAGTCAGCGTATATGCGCTGTTCATTCACTGCAGCAAGAAAAAAAAAAGACAGCAGAGAAGACGCAACCAAGTGGAATTTATACGGTGTTCTGGCTAGTCAACGATTCAAGAGTACATTAGAGGCAGGAAAAGGACTTTTTCTCACTCCTTGATGTTGTAGATGGTGCCCAGATTACACTGAAATGGTGGTGTAGAGGAGAGAGGGAGTAATGTCAAGAGGAATGAGATTATTCATGGCCATCAGGACAAAGAAGCCGTGACTGTGATGCATATGGCAGTCGTCTCACCTCTGTCCCTCCTTCCACCATGACACCGGGGCTGCTGCCAGAAATTCTCACTATGGCCGGAACGACCTCAACAAGCCCTACCAATGCCTCCTGCTGCTGCCAATGATGGAGAAGACTGCTCTTGAAGCGAGGACCTGATACCTACTGATGATACAAGATTATCTTGCTCATGGTCCCAGTGACATCAAAAAGTCGGTTTGGCACTGTCATTATCATTGCAAAGAACTGAAAAAAGGATAGCTACAGCATCTTTTTTGCAGTTACTGGCACCCCCAGGCATCCTCAGTGGCTGTCTTGATATTGAGCATCAATGATGGGCCTGTCATCTGCTCGGAGGACCAAACTAGCCCAGTATCTGCCAGAAAAGGGGAGAATCAGAGGCTGTGACACCGGAGATGTTGTTTACGCCTGGTGCCAGTAGCAATGTCGATGCGGAGGGTACAACTGGCCTGGCATCATCCTCATTAACCCCAATGGGCTGGCAGATGGTATATTGTTGTATGTATTGTTTGTTTGTTCATCGCGACTGGTGCAATGATTCTGGGTCTCGTGGTCCCTCTTTGCACACATAAAATCTTCGCAGTCATCTGGTTCCATGTATGGATCATGGGGCATGAGGCGCCAGAGTATGCTCCGCCCCTCTGAAGCCTTCCTATCATCGTACCAGAACTTCCCAAGGAGGGTCAACAAGAACCACCTATCATATCCATGAATAACAGCTCGGAGAGTTGTCGCATCCTCTGGGGCTTTGCTGGGGGCATACTGCTCATTGCTCGTTGTTGAAGAATGACAAGATGCGGCAGTGGGTGTCGAATGGGTGGACGGGCGGTGAGTGGTTCGGTACGATGGCGATATTATTTCTCCAGCCCCTAACGCAATCACTGATGGCCATGTGTTCCTCCTGCCACCAATCAGTACTCTGTTGAGCAGTGGACCAGGGATGTTTGGAAGGTCACAGTGGCGAGAGATTGCAACGATATGAGTGCAGGGAGATCGGGCTGTAAGGACAAAATAGGATGTATATCTTAGCAGGCAGTAGGTCGCTAAGATGTGTGGCTGTGTAAAGTGTGAAAATTGTCTGTATCGGTAACTAAAATAGAGTCTGTACAACTGTCACTGCAGTCATGGCTCGTATTCTCAACGTACTTGAAATTCCATAATTGAGCTTGATATACTCACCAAGACCTGTTTTTGACAGGCCAACAGCTGCAAAACACCCTCGTCCAATGTGCCTTCCAGCCCTATTTATCAGGCCATGGACTCTGTCCAAACCGTAATGCTCTATCTGCAATGTGGCGATCAGTGGCAAATCGTTTGTGTACACGATTGTACTCACTAGAGTATATGTCCAGGAGTGTATTTCCAATACTGGTTGTTCCCAGTGATCCATTTTAGTTGCGAGGTTATATTGGAAGGTGGCAAGTTGGTGTTTGTTCCTTTGTGGTCATCGTAATTACAAATCAAGAGCCCTGAGGCAGACTTTGTTTTGTTTGCCAACGTCTGGTAAACCAGAGTACATCCTTCCCCACCTCGTATCAAGTGCTGACACTGAGTGCTCTCTGTTAGTTTGTCATGAATGATTTATTGGTGCTCGTATGGCAGGATTTATGTTCAAAGTATCTCCTCCACTTGCGTGCCACGGGTATATCTGATGCTGATGTTCATAGCAGGATTCCTTCCAAAGTCGAGTCATTGTTGTGTACTCTTTCAATATCAGCTAGATAATCCCCCCACCCTGTAACAGACCTCTGTACGATAGAATGCTTATTTGGTATTCTCACCTTGTGTTCATCCTCAAGCAATATCAGTGGTCAGTCCTGCGCCATTATCGTTGTTTTCAAGAATCAAGAAAATAATAGTTATCTTTTCTAGTCTCGCTAGTTCACAGCTAGTATGATGATCTTCCCTGGTCTCATCAAATCTCTTCCCACAAAGTCATCACAGCCTTGCTCATTGCTTTCATCAATCTCGGTCTTTCTGGCTCCATCAAGTCCCGACAGCTGGACATAGAATCTGGTCAAAGCGAAGAACTACTAAAGATGTTACCTTTGAATCATCTTGGACATGGCCAGTCAATAAGCACCATCCAGCAAACGTGACAGAGTGTGCGACGTACGCCCACTCCCTTCTCTTCTGATCTTCACTCCTTTGACATAATTCTTACTGAGGTGTATGTCTGAGCTTGTTCTCTTTGCTCTTTTATTGATGACATGTCAACAGACTTTTATTCTGGTATATGCCCTCAAGGAAGCTATGGAATGTTTCCTTTGAGGAGATTAATGACATCACAATCTGTGATGTTGAAAAGATTGACGACTCAGCCACATTGATGTTTTTCGTACAAGTTCTTGGAATATTCACTACTAAACAGCATCCTTGTCACTTCATTTACCTCGAGTATAGTGTGATTGCTTATTGGATTTTTTTGTAGGAACTTTGGCGTACATACTCAGCTGTGCACTCACTTAGTTTGGGGTGGACCGTTGCCTGTGCATATATGACTGAATCTCCCCATGACCAGATTTTGACTTATGTGCCATGGAGATATCTGACAGTACTTGGACCTTCCTTCACATCAGGATTGTCCTCACAGGTGATCATCTTCCTGTCACTATTAGAGGTTTACAACTGAGCTTAACTTTGCAGCGTAACATCAACCTCACTTGCTTCACATGTGCCATATGCACCACAATGGATCAAGGGACTTTCAAGTGTTCTCAGAGCATGAGGGCAAAAGTGCAGCATCTAATGAAATACTTCGTCAATTGCTTCACAGCTATCAAGCGACCGCAGAGGAAGACAGTGGCTTCAGCTACATCTGTTCTTATAGCTTCTAGACACTGTCCTGTGCAACATACAAGCTGTGGATCCACAATGCTGCGATGTTCCCTCGAATGAGCCTTGGCTGTGTCAGCTTCTTTTTCATTGGGGTCTTTCTGACATGCCATTGTTAGCTGGTTGAAGTTGTTTGTGCCACAGAACATAAGGGTATTTCATACTTCAAGATAGAGCAAGCAAAGCTACCTGTTCTCTGATTGAGTTCTCCCTCCTAGCCTGGCTCGAACCATTCATTTGCTTATTGTTGATGATGATAATCTGGATTGTTGACCCACAACACGTCTCATGATGGGTGAAGACATGGGGGTATAGTACTCTACTGCTGTGCACATCTATACCGCTACTTGTTGTATCTAGCTATTCTAATTTCGGCTCTATGGATTTTGTAACTATGAGGTGGAGTTCTATGTACCATTTGGTGTTCATTTGCTAGATTATCGGCAAAATTGGCATCTTTGAGTAGCTCACCATGGATACATAATGTGGAAAAGATCGTTGTTCATACCAGAATTTTGCAGTGAGTTGATCTTCATGATTTTCTTTTTGCTGGCCCCCCGTATCCCACCAAGTGACTGGGTCAATCATTTCCCACCGTTGATCAAAAGTCGAGAGATTTGTGACTGAGGTCCTCAGGTGTGCAGAGCTTCCTCAACCTGCTGTACTGTGTAGCAATCCGTGTTCATGCCTTTAATCTCACCATGATGTCGAGGGCAAAGTCCTGCCCTGTTGTATTGTGATGGTACCAACACCTTGAAAGTGCAGCGATCGCCAATTTGAAAATGGTCACATGGTTTACTTTTTGTCACGCTTGCCTCTTTTTCGTTGACCTTGCCAGCTGCTCCAACAGGCATTGAGATGATATGGCTCCTCCAAATCTGAACAGGTGATGTCAATGCTTATACAAAGTATGTCTACACTGTTTTCAGTATCTGACAGTCTATCTGTGCCATATTTAGCTGGCACTCATAATGAAAAGATACCGTTTCTTGTTGTCTTCTGCCTTTACTCCCCAAGATCTGTGCAATCAAAACCACAGGAATCAGGAACAAATAGTGTTCATGCCCAAATCGAGAAGACATCAATAATGGCATGGCCTGTGCATGCCGAACAATCTTCAAATTGTCTGCATTCATGAATCAAACTGACACAGTGCTCAATGTGTCATTCCATTCATTGCTCTTGACAGAAGGTGGTTCCTTTTATCTCATCAGAAATTTTTGCTGCTACTCATTGAACTTCGAAGTGGACAGGATCAGTACAGTTCAAGGGGCATAGTTCGCTTCTCAATGCTCATGAAACTTATCATCTGTTGGTGACTTGGCACTGGTTCAAGGTTTTTAAACCGCTTCTCTCGCATAGTCTTCCTACCTCTTGCTCTCGGCTTTGCTTCTGTTGCTTTAGACAGTCTTCGTTGCAAGGTACAAAACGATTGGCTTCAATCCCCAGGCACTTCTGGATGGTTGCATTAAATCTGGTGTATGCATAATTGAACTTCAATGGACGTTCTCACATGATCATCATGAAACAGATAATGCACTTGCTTCCATCTTAAAGTTTTCATTGGTCACCCATGTCTATCAAAGATTGATATCACAATTCACATCTCAGGTATCAGAACAAGACATCATTATCATTGCCTCATTCAATGGTGAACAGGGGATGCCTTTGCTGTTTCCATGCTCATCATATACTTTATCTCATGCTTTATATAACAAGCTGATATCTTGACACCAAGATTTAATATGCTTCCTTCACTTGTATTTGGAGTCAGGGCCATCATGATTGCTGGAACATATCCGACATTGCTATATCTGAGCTAACTGATACTGGGATCAAAGATGTTATAACATATCTGGACATAGATTTGAACAATACAATACTTGGTACATTATTATATGGTAAGCAAATTTACTGTCCCACAATAAATTGATTTCAGTAACCAATGCTTGTGATAGCGCACTATTCTCATTATCTATCATATCCTGCAAGTGGGCGGGCAGCTGGCAGGATACACATATATCAGAGAGTTATTGAGATGCTTGTTGAATCTGCGTTACTCTACTCTGCGTTGATTGTGGTCCTGCTGGTGTTCGAAGCTCGTAATGAAGTAGCCACAGCTTACATTCAGAACTTGGTGATTGCAATGAGAGTAAGTATATCAACCTTTTTGACTTTGTTACTCCTGACTGAATCATCTCTGCTAGGGAATAATGCCAACAATGCTAGTCAGCCGTGTTGCAGCAGGACACACATGTCCAGACAATTCCTGGAGCGAAGGCACCCCGGGATCATCAATTCAATTTGGAAATCATTCAAAGTCGCAGAATGACAAACAAATGAGTGTTAGATCTAGACAAAATACATCTTCGACTGAAAGGCCAGACTTAGAAGCTGGTCTAGAGATTACAGAGGTACGAGTGGAGGGAGCTATGCCAGTTGACAGTACACATGATTATTACCACATCATTGGGACACCGAGTTCTGTAAATTATGGTGCCATGTGAAGCAACACAGGATTCTGACTTAATAGATAATCAGTTATGGAGTGCAAACAGCCAGTGGAGTGCAGGTTAAGCAAATCAGGTAAAAATTCCAATGCTTCTTAAAAATTCAGTTCTCTATAAAATGCGGTGGATACCGAAGCACATGAAGAGATGTTGGCTCTCGCTAACCTCCCCTTCTGAAGTGGGTTCTTCTGATCTGGTTTCTTACAAATGATAACAATTTATGATAGGAGCATATGGCTGAAGCAATGTATTTGATTCTGCGGCCTGAGCAGCCATTCACATATCTGGGCAAACATCAAGACGTGGAGGCACTAGAGTATGGTATCATGAATGATCAAAAAGATGAGATCAGGAGAAGATTGACATACAAGCGAAATCTATGCCTAGACTGCATATCATATAGCCCTCTAAATTGTCGGAAAAATGGTAAAACCTAAATAAGGAATATCAGTTTTAATGTGCCTTGATAAGATTTTAATTGACATTATCAGAGGTCATAATGCGATTGTAAGCACTTGATAAGGTGATTTTAATGGATAATGATTGGTGATAAGATTATAATCTTCTTTTGTCATATATCCAATATTTTGATGTTATCTGTGATTAGATTACAATCTTGCATTGTCATTTTTACGATATTTTAATGTCATTAGTACTTAGATTAAAATCTTGCTTTGTCATTTCTAATGTGAAATTCAATATTATTATTTCCCATCACACTTATAATATATTACAATGTCAGGCGCCGATGGAGGAACTGTTCAGGAATGACTTGCGAGAGCCTTAGGAAGTGATGGTTGCCAAGAAATAAAGTAGAATTAAGCCATGCAAAGGCAAAAGCAAAAGAACATAAGAAAATAGGTAAACAATGGAATATTATGCTAAAAAAAGTAAGTCTAATATGGCAGAAGGATCAGTAGTGACAGCCTATCTGCAACATGCGTCAGTCGCCTTTCCTACATAAGATAGCTTTTGCATCCTCAAAAACATGTCTGCACCAATCATATCAACAACAAAAGAGTCTTTTACCAGCCACCCTCCTTGATTGGTCACATCCTCGATCAACAGCGCACCTCGTATAACTGAGTAAATAGATACGATGAAAGGTTTACTATCAATTTTGGTTCTGACCCGATAGAATCCTAGGTCACGATCTTTCCGTGTCATCGGTCCTACCGCTTCACCGAACGGCCTAACCAGCATAAGAGGATATGTCGTTCCGTGAACGACACATTCAAAGACAAGAACCAGCTGTGCAAACATTGGTCCCTGGTCAGTCTTCAAAAGTACAAAATCGTAGCAAGGATGACTGTGGAAGTTGGGTGAACATTGTAATATATCGGTCATGAAGCAACAATCAATGATGCTGGAGTAATTGACCTTGACCATTCCGTATGACGAGATCTAAAATGGAAGTATCAGAAAAATGTGATGTAACAATTAAAAAAAAAACCGTGTGCAAACCTGATCCTGACATTCAAAGCCGGCAAATTCTGCAGGGATACCATTGTCCGAAGGAAGCTCTTCAGGATGAGATTCGAAATGCTTCTTCATATGTGTTGATAGACGCGTTCGAAATTCACGGAAATCGGAATTATCGACGGCCTGGGCTTCAACTTCCGCCATTGTCAATTTACCACCCCCTTTTCCACATCTCCCATGCAATGAAGCGGCTGCAGTATAATCTTCATCGCTGTCGGCAGACCCGGATGCCAGAACTAACTCGTCTTTGTCTTTGTCTTCAGCTCCAGTCTCACCTTCGGCAACTTGATCATCCCCAAACTCCTTCTTAATCTTGTCATGGTGATTAATTTGGTGTCGGAGGTATGCCATAGCATTGTACCAGTCGTCAACTCTAAGAATCTAGACAAGCAAATGATGAATATGTATTGAAAGAAAGAGAATAGATCAGTCAGACCTGTTCATCAATGTTCTTGAAGTTCGTACGGCGCTGGTATGACTCCTTGAAGGAACCGTGCATGCTTTTGTTTGGTTTCGTATTGTAGTTCAATGTGATGCCTTTTGCTTCAATGTCATCAAAGAGATGTTGGTGTGAATGAGCTTTGGGAAAATTCCAGTTCTTGGTCTTGGTTTCTTTCGGGGTTCTGCGGGCGTTGATAGCAGCCCGTCGCATCGCCTCGTTCTCGTCACATACAGCTTTCTCATACTCCTACCATATTACAATGAGTAACTATTTGGTACAGCTTGACATTGACATACCTCAATTAAACTTGCAAGTATTGGTATCCTAGCCCGTCCATCTCGAAGAGAATCAGATGTGTGGAGAGTAAGACTAGCATAAACATCCAACTCCATGTATATGCGCAATGCTCGAAGAATAATAAGCCCAACATGATCCTTTGCTGCCGTGAAAATGGCATGCACAATAAAGATTAGCTGCTAAGAAAGGGTCAGCCGAAAGCAAACAACTCGATATGCGGATGGAATACTTTTGTAAGAGCTTCATATTTTCGTCCATCGGTGAACGAGACATTCATGAATCCTTGTTTGAAATGGTACAAATCTTTCCAAGAAGGAAAAGCTGCCAATCTGTGCGAATCATAAATCTATAGCTTTGTAGGACATTGTTTAACATACAGTTTGTCCGCCTCTTGGCCAAAGGAAGGCCCTAGTTTGAGGATTCTGCCCTTGATCTCCTCGAGGAGATGGTCTGCAAAAAGCCCATTATTGAATGTGTGCAATCGATCAAAAGAAAGTGCACGATGGACGTCACAATGCATGATTTCCCAAAAAGTGTTCTGATATTTCTAATGAGAATAGAGATATTATAGTGATGAGAAAAGTCACACCTTGATGAAATGCAGGCCGAAAGTCTTAAGATACGCGTTACGTTTAGTAGCGCCTCTTATTTTCACCACCTCTTCATAAACTCTCTGCGCCTTGGCCGAACTTCGTAGTGGGTACGTTTCGTTGGCATGATACAGCTCTTTGAGTGGAACCAGGCACACATTACACGGAAAATTTGCTTTGCATCCCTGAGTCAAGGCCATCATGCACCTAATACAAAAGTTAGTACAGCGTAACCAATGTATAGTGACAAACGTACTGCTCTTCATAATCGGCAGATAAGATCATGATAGTTGGAAACAAGTATAAGTGGCACGGCATCGTCTCTGTTCCCCCAGCAACCTGTACCCAAGCACCGAATTTCGATTTCCCTTGATGGGTGAAAGAATGAATTCAAATGCCTTGTGCCAGATGGCCCTCTTGAAATCAGCATAGTAAGATTTATCTTTATGCTTGGCCTCCTCTTTGATCTGATACAAACGGCATGAGCAAATTTAAAAAACGATACAGAGGTAGACTTACAATCGGTAGCCAACCAATGACGCACCCGCCTCCAACACCTTGACCATTACGAATATGAGAAGGAAGATTTCCTAGTCTAACAATGACGGGATAGCCTTGAACCATGCCAAATGAGGAAAGCCGTGTCTTGTCGGCATATATTATATAACAAATAGGCTTTCCGCCGGTAGGAAGAGCTGTCTGTGTGTGAATCCGTTGTAAGATGTTATGTAAATGAATATGAGCACGAAAGACTAACCTGTATTTCCCAAAAGATGTTGCCAGTATGAGGTTCCATGTAGAATCGCTGCGACGTACTGCCATCAACTTTGAACAGTCATTGAGCATCCCAGTTGATATAAGGAGCAAGGAGAGGGTCTTGAAGGATATCTAATGTCCAAGCCCATAGATCTCTGTGGTAGACAGTGAATTCGTAGTCTTCGCCTTTCAGCGGCACAGTAAACGTCGTGGACTCAAACTACATCAGAGGTCAGGCATTAAAATCGGTATCAGGATGAATAGCACGAACAGTTGTACGAAGGTGCGCAGCTTTCTTCCACATCGCAATCAGTTCTCGATGATTTCGAAACGAAGGAACTTGGCCTCCTCGTTTGGTCATCATTGTCAGAAGAGCATCAATATCGCCTTGGTTGATACCCGACTCTAAAATCCATTCCACGAGTTCAAAGTCGTCTCGGGAGCTGAATGGGCTCCAGGGTTTATCATCCGATGACAATGTTGCACTTGGTTTCGTTTGTGGTTGAAATTCTTCTACTTTATCGAGTCTAGGTGGTCGATTGCTGTGAGGATGATATTCGGTATGGATATACTCCACACGAGGTTCCGATCCACTAGAAAATGTGATTTCAGGCGGAGAAGGCTGGACATCTTCCATGGCATCAAAAATTTCTAAGATACTTAGTCAAACTGATAGTAAGAAGCAGAAAACTTGAAGTAGACGTACCATTCGGCTGTGGTTGAGCCTGCTCCCAACATTCCTGCGAGGTAGTAGCTCCAGAAGGGGAGGGCATTGCCAAGGAGAGATTGAGACGAGGAGGTAATGCTGGAGAAAGGATCAATGAAGGTTATCTGAAGACATATGACCGTACATCTGAATTGTTCTCAGTATTGAGTTCTGCACTGGGCATTTCGCTGACGTTCGAGTACCTTCTGAGAGCAGGCCCTTTCGTGTGGAATAAATCCTCGAGCATGGAAAATGCCTTGACAGTGGGGGCAGATTTTGTGCTCGCTCTCCTTTGCCTTTGGCATATTGGCTCTGTTGAGATGGTAAAATAGGTATTTCTCAGTAGAGCCCTGGCACAAAGGATAGCACTCACAGAAAATATTGACGATACCTATCATGAAACCCAGTATGTAGCTAGCTGGAACAGTATACACATCGCGTGTAACCGTCCACAGACCCGCCAATACACGTCTCGTGTATCGGTCGCTACACAAACACATCTCGTGTTATGTGGTCTGCTCTAGCCGGTCCGAAGGGAAGAATCAATGTCGGTGTTGCTGAAGCGGTCGGACATGCAGTCGAATGGGGCTGGGAGACTAGCAAAGATAAGAACAAGCAAACAGCAAGACGTTAGATTCTCACCAAACAATGATCACATGACATTTTGACCGAACCATTATTATAGTTCCCCATGCCACTGCCCACTATCCACTAAACTAGTAGGTAGCTCCCTTGGTGTAGTGTCTATGATAATACATGTATTTGGCTGACACATTATTCTCGAAGTTCAACCAAGTCTGAGGGATACCATGAAAATTCCTGAAGTAATTTTCTGACCAAAATTCACACAAATTGAATAAAAGCGGCATGCAATTTCCATGCTACGCTTAACATGTTCTACACAAACTATATAGGTGGGGCAGAGGGATATTCGGTGTCATCTTCGACAGTTTCATCCAATTGCTCCAGGTTATTGACCACTAAGGTATTGGCGGCACCACGAGAATGAAGATTCCGGACCCTGGGAGCATTCTGCACATTCCTGGTAGCCTTCTTCTGACCCTGACGCTTACCCCATTTACCCCCCCTGCCCCGAGTTCCTCCACGAGTTGCCATGCTACCCTGGGTTCCATTGCAAGCGACTGTGCTACCATCGTTCAGGGCTCCTTGTGTAGTGTTTTCCACCGGTTTGGCAGTGTCAGTGCCTGGAAGAGCGAATGTCACAGTTTTGGTGCGCATCGCAGGCACTTGAAGCTGGGCAGTTTTCGCCATGACTGCGTTGGATTTGATAGGCGTATTAGGAGGGGTGCCGTTAACCATGATCTCCTCATCGTCCTCATCCTCGTTGTCATCATCCTCGTCATTGTCATCCTCGTCATTGTCATCATTGATATTGTTGCTGCTGTGGATGTTGTTGTTGTTGTCGATGTTGTTGTCATCAGAGCTGACATCTACGTAGTTTGATGCAATGGAGGTGCCCGAAGTGGCAGTAGGGGCCCTCAAAGTCAGCTGGGGAGACAGCAATGTGGTGTCAGCAGCTGATTCTTCATCGGAGAAGGCAACTTCTGTCTCCCTATCTTCCTCCGGTTCACGCAACCCTCGAAGAATGATCTCCTCCTCTTCATCCGATGCCTCCTCGGCGGATGCAATGACAAGACCCCTTATGTTCCTCTTGGGCAAAAAGAGGTTTCTATCAAAATATTCCAGTGTCTTCGTTGTTGAGGTGAGGTTCAGAGTTGCCTCAATAGTCTTGATGTAGAACCGACAATCGGCAGCATAGGGAATGCTTGTTGATTCTCCCGTTTCTGTGAACTTGTCGCTAGTCAAAAGAAATCGGGCCTATGAAACAACCGTTGTCAGTGGACAGCAAATTTTATTTTTAAAATTCACACTTACGACAACAGCGGCAAACGCAATTGCCCCAGGGGTGATTGCAGATTTCCCCCAAAGGACAGTGTTTGTTGATCGGGTTTTTTTGCCGGTAGTGAGAGAGAATGCACCCAAGAGGACGTGGCTCAGGATCTGAAATAATGTTAGCATGATAGTTATGTAGCAATGACTATATATTTTCTTACTTTCACCAGGGCAGAAGACCGAAAGAGAGCTGGCCCATTCTTGAAGGCTTTTCCTTCCGGAAAGAGAAGATTAGGGCACTGAGTGTATCTTTTTCTAGTGCTATCGTATCCGAGCAAGGACAAGCAGCATGGATCAGTGCTGCGATCGTTACCGTTGGCAAAGACTTCAATGGGGATGATGTCCTCATAGATTAGGTCAGCAGATTTCTTCATATTGAAGATGCTGGTAGATCAAATTCTCGAAGCACCGATTTTCATCTGTACAAGACTTAGCCTCTGCACCGTGATAGAAAAGAAATGCAACGCACCGCCGATGTCAATTCCTCGTAATCACCTTTGATCAAATCATGATATATCTCTGGTACCTCTTCATAAAGAGCTTCAATGACGCGCAGAGAGTGTACCCTGCTTTCTGTCTGCACCTTTTTCTTCTTGAAATCTTCAATTCGGGACTGCTGTTCCTTCGACAGAGCATTCCATTCTGAGAGCTGGGCACGAAGAAGGACCAGTTCCTCCTTACATTGGCTCCTATTGTGACCAAAGACAGCGAGCCTGTCCCACCAGACATAACAAAAGACGACAAGGCTCTGCCCCGCCCATTGGAGCCTCTGGATGTCCTTGCTTTTGAGGATACCTTCACCGTCACTGTCTGGTGCCTCTTCCAAAACCGCTGCCTTGGTTTTACGCTGAGGTACGTGCGTTGCCTTCAGGGTTCGATTTTCCTGCAGGAGAGCCTGGTTTTGCAATTGAAGATTTTTCAACACCTGTGGGGTGGTGTTAGAACAGTAGAAAATGGATTTCTCTGCAAAAGCCCTACCTCCGCAAGTTCATCACTGGGAATGGTGTTGAGATTCGAGGTGGCTGGTGCTACTGGAGGTACAGACATATTGAAACTGGTTTGTTTGTGGCCAAGGTGAAAAAAAAAGCGACAGAAGGAAAACAAACTGCCAAACCTGCAATTGGCACGTGCCATTGACACTGCACTAAGTCCGTAGAATTGATGCGGCGAGCTTAGACTTTCCACAGAGAATTTTGTATCAGTCGCCTCATAAGGTGTCAGCATTGATGACGAGGTATTGTGGTCTGGACAAGTGCTATTAATGAATTATAATTGAGTTGTTTAGAAGCGGACACACCTCTGAATAATATTAAGGGCAGTTGACTATTATAATACACTGGTCATTTCGAGGTGTTGAGATTTAGCATGTCGGACATATAAATAAGGCCGCATCCAGATAACATGAACGAGGCCTCAGTAATTTCCAGAATGCAGAGATAATGCCATGGAAGTGGCTTGAACAAGTGTTGAGTTAACAAGCACCGTGACGATTGTGCCATTCGAGAAACAAAGTGTGTACATTGCATTACGATTAGATGTGGGTGGGATTCGCTGATGTTCATGGCATCTTGGTAGAAATCGGGAACCATGTAAGGACCAAGGAGAGAAACATTTGCCTATAATTAAATGAATAGTATTAGAATGTATTATTGGGCAGGTTGAGATGTAATGAACCAACACCCGAGACCCCTATAGAGCGAGATGAGCCTACTATCACGCATTAGAAACCGAGAAAATTGCCCTCACCATAACGGCGAGCATGGTGCCGGAAGGAGTCTCCTGGAGAGCCGAGGAAATCCCTCTGACATCACATCAGAGAGTAGGAAGTATCTCGCATCACACGAGATACCTTTGTCGCATTGACATCTCATTAATGTGTTTGGAGGAAGAGAAAGAGGCTGAGGAAGTGGGGAGAGAGAGAGAGGAGGTAGGGGAGGAGGTAGGGTGAGAGCAAGAGCAGAAGTAACGGGATGACCCGTGACCATTTCAAGATGGAAGGTGGCTGACTAAGGTTCACCAAATTGGATCACAGGGGCAATTCAATCTCTCTCTAACTCAGACTCAGACTCTCTCCTCAAATGGTAAGTCTCTCATTTAATTTTGGCTCCACCACAATTAATTTATTTCAGAACGAAAACATTCTTCCTGCACTCGACTGGGGCAATATCAAAATACGAGAGTATTTTGCTTTTGGTCCGCTGACACATGAGACATGTGTTGGCTCGTGCAGACAATAGTTGTACACGATGTACTACTATCTCACTACAATACCGACCTCCTGCTGGATAATTCTGCCTGGCTTTTGACGCATTCTGGTCCAGAGACAACAATTATGGCAATGCAACAATCTCGTACCTTTCAACTACAAGATCTTTTGAGTAATGCTGGTGATGGCAAAGATGAGGGTAAGAGCATGTTTATTCTTTGATATCTAACCCCTAAAGTTGCCTGTAGAAAATCTATCTGTCAACGATGGCTGCATTGGCACTTACATTGAAGAACACAAGATATTTATCACCATGCCGAATGGTTCTTTCATTCCTCGCCCTCCAACTGCGATGGAAATCTTATTGCACGAGGACGGTCGCTTTGGTCACCATGATCCAACTCGTGCTCCCCAGTTCTTCGATGCAAAATTCTGCCATTTCTCTGTCATTCCACATCGCCCAGGTCCCAAAGATGACACACATCCATACCGCAATTGGCTGGACACAATCTGGTATGATGTCGCTGACACTGATATCGTTTATTCGACTGGATACCTTACACACATCGGCCTACTCAGCCGGGAGGTACATTCTCAATTCCAGCACACCTTCAACTACATCGACAAATGCTCTTCTGCTGCTCGTAGCTCGAAACAGTTTTCAGAAGAGTTTAATGGATTTTTGAGCATTTGGTGTACATGTCTCGAAGCATTAGTCAATCAGACGAGATCTGTCATGATGGATTCCATGACCATCCGTGTGCAGGTGGCAGCGATGCAAAGTTACTGGCTTGAGTTGGTCGCCGGGCTGGATTACATGGAACACTATCAATGGTGATGAATGGCAAAACACGCCGAGACGATGCCCTCAATTCCAGCCAGTTGATGGGCACTTTCACTGTCAATCTCGACGTAGCTGAGCAGCACATCAGAGCCGGAATCCCTGTGTATCTTGTTCAACCTGTGGATCAATTCAGCAATCAGGTCATTCTCAAGGCAGAGGAACCTGTCGTTTTCCCTCTTAACACTTCTCTTCCTTCCCCTCCGTTTCCTGTCATTTACAAGGGGGATCCATCCCATCCTCAGAAATTCTATGCAATGCACCGATTCATACAGATTTTCAATACTTATCGAAACCCATTCAACTTCATCACCATCTCTCAACCTTCCATTGCACATGCTGAGCACACTCAAGCTGCGGCTTCCAGTTCTTTGTCTATTTCCGTCGCAACAGGCCATCCGACGCGCAATCAGAGGGGAAAGGCGAGAGCACTTGGTCCTCTTGCTAGTGCTCAGGCATCCTGAAAGAAAAAACGTAAGCTATCAGTATGCCATGTCTCTCATGTCCTAATCATAAGCCCTTCGTTTAGCTCCCAGCAATCAACAACGGGACAAATTTACGAACCTAGTTGGAACCTATGCTCCTTCGCTAATACCTGCCTGGGCAGATGCAATTGCCAAGATTGACAAATTCTCCGAACGATCCCAAGAACATGAGGAACATAGTAGGCTCGCTCAAAGCCAAAGCAATAAAGAAGGCCCAATTGCACCAAGCCATGTTAATGGCTATGTCTTTCCAGATCCTGCCTTGCTTGTGTATGCCTCTGCCACCTGGCAGAGCTCGTTCTTTCGTCAGTGGGAGCATTGTCGAGATGCTCTCATATACCATGTTACATCGTCATCCTCAAATGCCAAACCACTTTGACCGCAACTCTGGCATGAACTACTTGCTATGGCCTTCAAGTCAGGGAATGCACAGAGTACCAAGGTTCATGATCTCATGGCTCAAGCGTTGGGCTCCGCCCTTGAAGCCCCCGGTTCAGGGACTACTATCCTACAAGCGCCTGCACCTGTCAGCGACCAACCAGTTGATATCGAGAGAGGAAAATATCTTGTATGGGAGCTTTGCGAACTCAACTTTCGACAAGAACTCCTTTCACTTGATACGCATCTCACCCATCCAGATTCATCAGCAAAAGAAGACGACGTCATCAATTTTTGACTTAAACGCCAAGAACAAATTATGGGTCTTTTCTCCGATGGTTCGTTAGTTCCGTCGACACCGACTTCAACCAACCGTCTTGCGCTGCCTAGTTGGTCAGAATGATTCGAGGCATTGAAGTCATTCAGAGACGTGATGCGAGCTTGGGATATCCCTCTTTCCTTTGCGTCAAAAGGCCATCTGGGTCCATTGGGATCTGAAATAGCTTTGAGGACTGAGGCAGCCTTGGTGGCACATTATGCACAAACATTTTTCGATGTCTTTGGATGGCCGCCCGTACTTCCCCATCTACGACCATCAGGAGGAATGCCCTGACGAATTCTGAGCTTTGGAGACGATTGTATCTGATGATAAAAGTTTGCCCCACGTTGATATTTTTGATTTTTGTGATTTACAGTGTCGATTGGAATGAATTTTTATACAAGTGCCCTCCCCCCCTCCCCTTATGTGTGGTCTGCCAGGCATCAAGATGAACGCCCAAATTTTTAAATCTAAGGTCGCCGAGTGCATGGGAACTGCTCAGTGCGTGGTATAAATAAGCGCACACTGTGGGAAACTGGGCCGACTACTCTTGTCTCTCTACTACGCTCTCACTCGCCCTCTTCTTCATCTTCATGCGATACTACTTCTTGCACAGGGGTCTTCAACAAGTGGATCCCTTTTTCGGTGACACTCAGCAAATGTACAGGCATTCGTCGTCTTTACACGACAATTATCCAGCGAGGGTGCTTCTCGAGGCGGAAACGAGATACGCGAGCGTCCTCACATGGAACGGAGTCCGAAAACTATCGATATTGTGAGTTATTCTCTCTTTTTTGTCTTTTGAAGGGTTAATATTCGTAGCTCGGGCTGGCATAGCTCCCGCCAAAATCATGACATGCACTACACCCTACGAGGGTATAACCAGGAAGGATGGATGGTGGTAATGCTGGAGATGAAGGCAGGGAATGCGAGCGACGTCTTTGCATACAGGTGTCGTGCTCACAGGCAGTAGTTATACAATGCACATCAGAACGGGTATCCCTTGGCACCAAAACACGTTTTCAGAGCTAGGGAGCATGTAGAGGTACGTTTTTGCTGCCTTCTCCCTTCGGGTACGACTGATAATCTTTGCAGGTGATTTAGACTTCAAGTGTTGAAAATTTGTTCTATAAACTCATGTATGATACGATACAGTCAGTAAGCTTGGGGAAATTGGGATTGAGTATCTTGTATATCAGTCGCTGTGAGTAGGCCTCACCATATCTATTGCCCTCGGATGCTGAAAGTAGTAATAGCTCGACATACCAGATTTCAGGCTTGGATATGGATGGTATTGCAATTGTGAGCTTCCGATTCATAGACAATGTACTAACTCGATAATATATTAACAGGAAATCCCAGTCAAGGACTCATTCGTAGGATAATGGCAATATAGCTTCGGTATGTGTCTTCTCTGTGTCTGAGGAGTTCAGTATCATCGCCCTTTCCTGTACTTCATCGGTGTAGTTTGGGCGTAGCCAGTTCGAGCCAACCATGTAAGCATCATGGGTCTGAATCATCATCCACAGTGAGTATCTCATTTTTCTGGGTATGTCCTTGTGTTTTAATGATTTCCAGTCTGTCTTCTGATGGTCTATCTCCAAAGGCTTCTTCAGCGGCCGCTTTTGCAAGCTCGAGGTTCGCCTTTGTACGCCGGTGTGGCGAGTTTTTGTGCATTTTCCCAATCCGTATGGCTTTGTGAGCTAGCTTTTGGGTCATGGTCGAGAGGAGTGCGCCCGTTATCCGAAGCTTCGGGTTGATTCTTGGGGTGAACACTTCTCCATTTGTTTTCGTTGCCCCCTCTCTCGCTAGTTGTATCCTTTTCACTAATAGAATATTATAATACATGTAATCTGTAATAATATTAAGCAAATTTTAGGATAATAAACGGGCTATGTGTAGACCTCCACCGTGGCACGTATTATTATAAGGTAATTGTAATTTATTCTCAACAAAATACACAATAAGAACGATATTTGTGTTAAATGTCTGCTTAATAGCACTGGTGGAAGCCTTCCATATATATTAACTCAGTTCGCCTATACTAATAAGACATGTTAGTATAATGGCTATATTGTCCTTGTAAAACACCTGATCACTGGTTTGATTCCCACTGATACCCATTCCATTATTGAATTGTTTACTGATTTCCGATTCTAGGCTTTCGTAATCCGGTGCTGGCGACCAGTCCTAATATTTTGCCGGGATTTCCCCGACCATTACAATCACATTATAATCCTTTGCCGATTTCAATCGGGCATCTATTATAATGAGAACATAATACCTTAAAATGACAATTAAAAGTAATAAATAATATCAGCGGCTGTCAATTTAAGCTCATTCTTATGCCTCTTATGATCTTGATTCTAATGTCACTTAAAATACTCTGATAACATCGTCATAATATCGTCATAATCACTTAGTAATGCTGTCACAATGCTGTCTTAATGTCATTTTAATCACTGACTCTTTTCTTTTGATATATTATCAGGCACTTAGGCCCATTTTGGCATTTATTATATTATAATCCATCATAATGTCAAAAAAGGCAAATACAGTTTTTCCGACAATGGGAGCGCAAGCCATTGTTCTCTTCGTACTGCTCGAG
Organism: Armillaria novae-zelandiae; assembly: GCA_030435655.1. NCBI lineage: Eukaryota > Fungi > Basidiomycota > Agaricomycetes > Agaricales > Physalacriaceae > Armillaria > Armillaria novae-zelandiae. The sequence goes on from JAUEPR010000149.1 coordinate 46,562, forward strand.
GGGCACCGTCAGGTGCCTCTTTGCAGTAAAAGGTGGTCAAGGAAACTTCAGCATTGTTCTCTTCACACTGATTTCTCAAGGAAGTTCCCACTCCCCTGATTTCTGAGGAAGTCACCACAGGAAGCGTGGGCATCAAGCATCTTAAGCTGAAGGAGCCTGCTGCCTAGTGCATATATACACTTGAACCCTTCTCTATATCTGACAAGATGAGGAGGATAGTTTAGTCAAAGAAATCGAGAGGGTTCAGTGTGAAATCCTGGGATGAATTTTAGCAGATTGCATGCAGACAAGATATCAAGGACTCCGATATACATTGATAGGTCAAGCACATACAAGCAGAATAAAAGAGGATCTAGACATTGTGCACCCATCTCCAGTACATCCAGTTACAGTGCAGCTATCTGCCCAAGTCCATCACATGCCATTCACTGAGTATGTCCTCCCAGAGATTCTACTATCTGAAAATGTGAAAATCCAGTGCCACTACAGGATAATACTGTGACAAGAATGAGCAAGAAACCCAGTGCTGTGTAGCTATTGTGCATCACATGTCATTTGTTGAGTAATCCATCACAAAGATCAATACAGAGCTTGATACATCTGGAAACATGAAAGTTCAGGTTGTAACATTATATAATGGCAATGAGAGCATAGCAAAAAAAATGTTGCTCAGCCACATCCTTCAAAATACAGAGATTTTAAGCCCGCACTAAGGGGGATACTTTCATTGAGCCAATTCTGCATCAGCAATTAGCATTGAGCAGAGTACAGCATTATCCAGAAAGAGATACTGTGTCTCTTGCGAGGATAATATACCTTCTCATGCACTGTCGAGGTGAATTAGATAGAGTACCAGTGAGTCTGTGACATGATAATGTATCTAGCAGTCTGTGAGCACCCAATATTGTTCGAACAATCACCTTCTGTCAATCTGTTCTTCCAGAAAGACGATTCATCAAGATCAAAGAAGGGGTATCTTGTTACCTAACTGATGTGTCAAGATTGGCCATAAACAGTGGTTAAACAGCTAGGGCACCAGGAAGTAGCCTCAGCAATAGCTCGATGATTTCTCTTTGTTTCCAAAACATTGTATAGGGAATTATGAGCGCATATATCGAGGCTTGGAAGATATAAGGTCCTGGCAGACATGTCATTGTATCTCTGTTGATCCATAGGCCTTCATTTCTGTCCCATTGGTACCTTTGCAGACATCATCAGGTCTGGATGTAGGCCTTCCCAGCAGGAATATGCTATATTTTGGCAAAAGACGTCGGCCTAAGAAGACTAATAACCGAGAGACAAGGGTTATTCGACAATGTACTGATTTTCTTCTTTGTGAACTGGAGACACTATTTTGATTGTACATCCAGCAGTTTTGTGCTTTGCATTCTCTCCAGCATGAAAAGGCCCATGAAGAAGAAGCCAGAAATGAATTGGTCAATGTGATGTGAGTCGTAGGGAGAAAAGGACAGTCCCTTGCTTCTCAATGTTGTACACAACATACATTCTCTGCAAGGGCAATGTAACAGAAAAAGGTAGCAATGATGAGACAGATGGAATTATTCATGGCTCATTGAGGATTCCAGGGAAGGCCATGACATGATGCCATACAGTCGTCTCACCTCTTTTCTTCCTTGTACCACAACAACTTGGCTCACTGTCAGTGACTCTGACAACCCCAAGAATAACTGCAACAAGCATTACTGATGCCTGCTCCTGCTGCTGACAAAAAATACTGCTTTTGGAATAAGGACCCGATACCTAGCAATTGTTCGAGATTATCTTGCTCAGTGCTTATGGGCCTAGTGATATCAAAATGTTGGTTCAACACAGTTATCATTGCAGCAAGAAGCTGAAAAAAAAATGATAGCTATGACTGTCATGAGGACCCACATGGCTTCCTCTGTTGATGTCTGGATATTGTGTTTCATGAACGAGCATGCCACTCAGCTTGGAGGACCAAATCAACTTGGGTATCTGGCAGTAGTTTGAGGTTGCAATACTGGAGATGCCCCTTCATATGTCTGGTGTGGGATTGAGGCAGGAGATTCGACCAACCTGGCATCGTCATTGTCAACCCCAATGGGCTGACCAATGCAGTATCAATGTGTATGAAATTGGTGGGTTCATTAGAACGGGTGCAATGGTTCTTGGCTTTGTTGTCCCTCACCCTGTGCAGGAAGTCTGCCCAGTCTTCGGGTTCGTGGTACTGGTCTTGGCACATTTGGTGCCAACAAATGTTGCATTCCTTTGACACCTCCTTATCATATCAGTGTTGTTCTCCATTGATGTTTACTCAGAACCACTGTTCATATTCCTGAGCATCAAGAGTCACCGCATTGTCTGGGGCATCGGCAGGGGTATTTGACTTGTCTTCCAGGGTTGCGAGCAAGTGTTGCTCCAAGTCAAAGGGATGTTTAGGTGGCACATGGATTTGTACAACAAGTATTTGGCTCCTCTAGGCCGTAATTCTTTCCATGACCGCTTTGTGATTCCCTTCTTCCCAATGAGTTCACTGATTCTGTCATTGTGTCTCTCTCTTATACATTGGGCTTCCCATGGCCCTATTCCTAAAAGCTGTTACATTTCCAAACCCAAAGAGGTTGACCTGCAATTTGACTATTAGTGGTAACCTCAAATACATTGCCAGTGTGTAGCTCCAGTCCCCAATCTCAGACACCGGTACCTCCCAGTCCTCCGTGTCATGGGGCGAGTCCATATTGGAAGCTGATAGGTGGATGTTCATTACTTCATGGCTGATATTAGTTACAAATAATGAGCTCTGAAGTGCATCAGCCTTTGTTTTCTTTATGGACCTGTGGCACCTCAGTGAAAGTACATCCTTCTTCATCTTATACAAAGCCCTCAGACTGGCGTTCTCACTGGGTTTCGCATGAATAATCTCTTGGGTGCTTGTCCGATGGAATCTGTGTGCACTCAAACTATCTCCTTCACTTGCTCACCACACATATCTGATGTTTTGTTCTTGAAAATGAAGCAGGACTCCTTCCATAGTTGGTCTTCATATTCTACTTTTCCACTGGATAAATCCAATGCCACAATGGACCTAGCATCTGATCAGTTCAATAGGATGTTGCTATTCTCACCCCTGTGTTCCTGATCTTAGAGGAATACCAATGGTCAGTCCAGCACCATTATCCATGTTTTCCATGAACTGATAAAGGCATAGCTATCTTTTACAGCCTCACTAGTCATTTCTCACAGCTGGTATGATGATCATACTGGGTCTTCTCAATCCTCTTGCTTTCTATGAAGTCGTCTCAGCTCCATTCATTGCTCTTATCACTCCCAACCTTTCCGGTGCTATTAATTTCTCAACATCTGGATGCAGAATCTTTGGTTTAAGCAAGGAACTACTACCAATTTAACCTCCAAACCATCTCTGACCTGCTCAGGACCACATAAGCATTGTCTACCGAACATAATAGAGTGTAAGACACATGTCCACCCCTTTCTCTTCCGGTCTTCACCACTTCAATGCAACTCTTTCTGGGGTATATATCTGAAGCTCATTCTCTTTGCCCTTTCATTAACAACAGACTTATGTTCTAGTCTACCACCTCAAGGAAGCTGCAGAACATCTTAGTTGACAAGATCATTGACATCATGATCTGTGAGGGTGCATTGACGTTTTTCGTTACCAGAATGTTCATCACTAGATAAAGTCTTGAGGTTGTTTACTTGGAGTACAGTATGCTTACTGATTGTACTTTCATCAGAACTTTGACATATGCACTCGGATGTTTTGTCAGAAAACAGTTGCAGACAGTTCCATCACACCCATCTTTAATTTATACCTGAATAAATTTCAATGAGGACTGCGTCACATTTTAGAAACCAAGTATCACATCTTGAAACAATGTTATAGATGTCCTGCCGTATTTGATGAAAGTTTGGCCAATTGCTTTAAGAACTTGGAACAGATAAATGCAATCTGTGAGAACTCAGCAACAATGCGCAAGGGTATCAGTCTGTCTGGCCATAATGATGAGAGAGCTGCTCCAATTTGGAAGCTGCAAAAATAGAAGATGGGAAATAGTGAACAAAAATGGTAGCCATGTCCAAATTGAGAATCGTCGAGGTTGTCTGTGTTCTTGGGTCAAACCCTGATGGGGCATTGTGCTCAAAATCAATTCACTCCTTGGTGTTCCTGACTGATGATGGTTCCGTTCCTTTCATCTCATCAAGAAATTTTACTACTACTCTTCAAAGTGTGGGAAAATCAGTACTGCTCAGCTAATTTTGGCTTGTTTAAATTTTATCCTTGCAGCCATCTCCTTGCTATAATGACAAGATATTCATTTGTATCTCTGGAACACAGCCTGTTTCTCGGTACTCGTTGAATCTCTCATCTTTTAGTGATTTGGCACAGATTCAAGGACTTTCAATGTCACTTTTGCAGCATGGCTTTTGCCCCTAGCCTCACTTCGACGAGATAATTTTCATTGCAAGGTGACCAGAAAGCCGTGAACTTGAATCCAGAACTTTCTAGACAGCAGAACAAAATCACTTGTATGCACAATTGAACTCCAATGGGCTTTCTCACACAATTGTCATGAAACAGATAGGACACTGGGTCTGTCTTAAACTTGTTTTCATTGTTCATCTATGCCCATCAAAGATTGATTTCTCAAATACCAGCCCAGGGTCATCACTACCTCACCCAATAGTGAATACTTATGCAATGTCTTAGCTGTACTCAGTCATCACAAATTTATGTTGTGCTCTAATATATAATGAGTTTAAAACAAGACCACATATTGTTTCTTCACTGGTCTTGGAATCATCATGGCTACTATGACATATCTTGGGACTGCTATACCAGATTTGACTGACAGTGAGATCAAAGCAATTTTTGCTAATATGGACGTCATATTAAATAATATAATGCTCAATGCATTCTCTCATGGTGAGCAAAAATGCACTCGCAAAAGAATAGAAGTTGACCAAATTTGGAAGGAATATACACTGGAGTGGTAGCTGTCACATTGTGGGCTGTTGGTCTGTGCTCTTCATTTCTTTGGATACTTATCTCTTTGACTGATGTGTCTAGCATCAAGGAATAACTTTTGGGGACATAGGCAGTTGCACATCCTTGTCCTTACCATCCTGATTTTGTATATCTTGGTGACTGTCAGCTTCTACTGTGAATGGGCAGGCGCTATCTTGTCTTTTATCACTAATGGTGAAAATTTTTGGACGGCATACAGTGTTAATCTCACCACTTCGATGCAATTGACTATCGGGATCATTGCAATTCTGAGTATGGTTGTTTCTGATGCTACTTTGGTATGGGCATTGTTTTTTTTTTGGATTAGTTTGCTTATTGATACCTAGATATGGCGCTGCTGGATTGTTTGGGGTCGGTCATGGTTCATTGTGCTTGTTCCTATTGCTTGCAGTACTTTGGCAATAGGTACGTTTTTGAATTTCCAAACCATGATTTATAACCCCTCAATCCCAATATACATCCAGCTAGTAGAGGGATCGTAACCTATTACACTGCTTTCAGATCTAACCTCCCGTCACCCCAAATGTTATTCCTCAAAAAAATTGTAAGCTGGTCCATGCTATACTCCTCACTCATACTAGCCACCTTGCTATGGTGTACAATCTTCATCCTTTATCGTATTTGGAGAGTGGGCGGCGCCGCCAGAAGGATACGCGCATATCAGAGAGTGATTGAGATACTTGTTGAATCCACATCTCTCTACTCTGCATTAATAGATGTTTTGCTGGTGTTCAATGTTCGTAATGAGATAGATGGACTGTACATTGAAACCTTGGCAGTTACAATGAGAGTAAGCATATCTAACCTGCATCTTCTTTCCATGGCATAACCAAAAGCTCTCTGCTAGGGAATCATGCCAACAATTTTAGTTGGCCATGTTGCAGCAGGGCATGCACGCCCAGACGATTCCTGGAAGATAACACCCCGGGGTCGTTGCTTCGATTCACAAATCATTCAAGTTTTCAGAATGACACAGAAATGAGTGTTGGATACAGACAGGATGAATCTCTGCCCATAAGACCGGACTTGGATGCACCACTACCATGCAGACTGATATATCAAAGTCTACATGATACCATTAACCATGATACATTAAAGGCCTGTTCCTGCAGTCAGTGATTGATATATCATCTGCAGTCGCATCAGAAAAAGGTCTAAAAATAGACCTCAAATCAATGTACCGTTGCTCACTGTCAGTGACGATGAGCTCTGCTCTTCTGCACCTCGGCTATACTGACAGTTACTGACATGGTCCCAAAGTGAGTATTGGATCGTGCCAGGTGTTCTTGGATCACGCCAGGGATTATTAGGGATCACCGATCCTTACTGGTGATGTATAACCACCTGAGTTGGTTACAGCTGCTTCCCTGCCAATGGGTTTCTTCCTCCATCTGCACCATCTGTGTTGGCTGCCTATACCATCAATGCAACACTGCTGAATAAGATTCTAGTACCTATTTCTGTTATCTCTGCACATTTTCTATGCAATCTTGTGTTTGTTATTTTATATGTAGGTGATAGAAAATATATTGAAATTACTAAACAAATTAACAGTAAGATGGTAAGAACATGTTAATCACTAAATGTGCGGCAAAAAGCAAGAAAGGGAAATTTGACATGCGTGTTAGGACAGTGAGATGTGGTGGGTGAGTGTTTTCGGAATGATTGGAAGAAGCCAATAACTGATCCTATTGGCTCAGTAAACCAGGTATCAATTCAACCGAATGCTTGCACCAACATTTTCACTTGTTTTTCATTCCTTTCTTCATGGATTTTGTGTGCTGAAAAGGTGTGAACACTTTGAAAACATACTATTGACTGTGATTGCTGGATCACAACCTTTCCAGGCATATAAATTCTATGTTAATGCACCAATTCAGCATAATATTGTGGTATTGCTACTTTATGCACTGTAGAATGGCATTGACATGGAATGGATGCATCATATTAGTATAATAATTATCCTTTATCGTCACTGAACATATTCTTCTCAACCCATGAATGCGCCAGAGCAAGGGATTAATTTCCATCAGACGAAGCTCTGAAAATCAGCAAATGCCATTCAAATGCACACAAGGAACGATGATCTCAATGCTACATTAGGATATGGTGTGAATATAATTGTTACATTTGTTTTGTACTGTGCTCTACTAGCCTCAAATTTGTTAAGAATAGTTGAAATATCACTGCCTTTTACCAACTCTTCAGCCTGTTCTTGCAATCATGAATTCTGACGTACAATGTGAGAAATATTTCAAGCTCTATGTTGAAATTAAGTTTACTAAAAGTAATAACAACGAGTAATTATAGTGATATACTTACATGAAGTTTGAAGTAGAAGCTATGACAACCTCTTTCACATCCTGTGCCAGAAGAAAACAGAACACACTTTGGAAGAAGGGCCAGATCTCGAACTAGATCTCCATCCCGTTTTTGGCCAAGTCCTTTTTTAATTCAGATAAATAGTAGAAAAATGGCTTACATTCTGCTGCGGCACTAGCAGAAATAAAAATTTGCATGTCATAACAATGTTTTGCTGCATGAATGTTGTTTTTTCTGGTGTATGACAGAGATTGTGGATCTAGGAATGAGGAAAAGACCTGTCACCTGGGAAAAGATGCCATGCCAGTGCTCAGTGATCACTTTTGATGTCTGTGCTTTCATAGTATTAATAGCAGACAGCGCAATTGCAATCATTTTATTTTTAGACCAGGGCACTGACACGCTTGCAATGTGTCTACCCATGTAATTTTGCGATATGTATGAATACATACATGGTATAAGGGCTAGTTACTGAGGTAACATAAAATACAGAAAGAGCGCAATACTATATGCATAGAATGCAGTGTCAAACACACAGAGTGCAGTAATATATGTATGGAGCACGATACCGAGTCACGTGCAGTACGACCTCGAGTGACAATTAGTAGAGTGCATACTCTAACTTAGAATGATACTGGTTGAGGTCACACTAAGTATGAGAGCTCAGCACTTGATATTGAATACACTAGAGGCAGATCAGATACGCGCTCCAATGAATTGATGAGAGACAGACATGATATGCGAAGGATTGATCTGGCACGCACGTTGTGCGCATATATAAAAATAGCCATAGAGCACAGTGATATCAACATAGCGCGTGGTATACGCGCATGCGCGCGCAAGTCTGAAGTGACTATTGGTAGAGTGCATGCTCTAACTTAGTATGATACTTCATTGAGGTCACACTAAGTACAAGAGCTCAGCACTCGATACTGAATGCACCAGAAGCAGACTGCATACGCACCCTAATGCATTACTGAAAGATATGCATGAGAACTACATGACACAATGATCTATGACACACAGGGCCTGATCGCGTGTCCCAAATAATGCCTGAGTATAGATAACTCCAAGAGAACGCAGATTGGCCAAAGAGCGCAGTGCCTAGGCTTATCACGGGTATCCCCCACCAACCAGAGAAACCTAGAAACTCAACTTTAGAATAGGATACCACCTATTTGATTGGTTGTCACTCCAAGTATCCTCCGAGGAAATGACAAGTGACATGCCAACGCATAGAGAGCAGTGCGAGTGGAGTATCCACCATGAGGAAACAGAGTCTGGTCTCGAGATAGGCCTCCAACCAAGTGTCCAGCCCCGGGCATGCTATAACAACATGCGTGCATTGCGAGGAATAATGTTCCGAGGTTCTAACAGTACTGTATTAAGTTGTATTGATGTGTATGATGTAGAATTGTATAAATACTGTAGTGTAGATGTAGAATACAAGTTTCGAGCCCACGGTGTAACAGTGCAAAGCTTTTCAGCCATGCGCTCTAGCACTTAGAGTAGCTAGTAACTTCGAGAGAGAATACAACCCATATCAGATATCTATTGTGTGAATTAAGTCGCGCACTTAGATAAGAAAATAGCACGGCACTCCGTGCAGAGAGTCTGGTTTCGGTTTGACTTGCGCTCTGTGAGAGAATAAGAGTACGGTGTCTTGAAGGTCACCCTTTCGAGTTCTTGAGGGCATTTGTGTGACACGAGGCATTACAGGTGGCAGAGGTTCAAACCCTTTGGCTTGATTAGTGTTCGCTCTTCTGTGTTATTTCTGCAGGTTGGCAAAGGTTCAAACCCTTTGGCTTGTCGGACGGGGTTTCTCTGGATTGCATAGGTTCAAATCCTGTGAATCTACGATCGGTTGTAAGCTCGAGCATGTAGGTTCAAACCCTGTGGCTCTTGGGGAAGTTTCGGAGTTTTGTGTCAGTGTAGACACTTCTCCACGTGTTTGCAAAGGTTTTGGTTTAGCGCACGACGCGCGAGGATTATTAGTGTGTTGCATTTAATAGGAATTGGTTTCTGCTTCGAGCACAGTTGTTTAAGTGGTGTTTAGGGTGTTATTGATTGTGTGCAGTGGTTATTAGAGTCCCGAGCGACTGCTAGAAAGTTGTGGAGACGTTTAACGAAGTTGTATTGTGTTATACACCCTTGCCTTGAGGCCCGGCGATGGAAGTCGCACCCTCTTGTTCTTGAGAAAAGCCTTTGGACTTAGAGAAGTCTAGATATTATACGAGCGCTATTGCTGCGCATGTATCTTAGAGATATTGAGAATTCAATTGTATTGGTTTGCTACTTTCATCGCATTAGAATCCCCCCATGAACTTGAGCGTGTTTGTGTGTGTAGTGTTGGGTGTGGGTGTGATCAGTGTCTTCGACACTGTTGCATTTCTAGCTCTGTGCACTTAGACAGCTCTTCACTGCACACCAACGGGAGCACTTGTTGATGGTGGCCAGCGGGGGGTGGACAATCATGAGCAAGGGATTTGGCACAGTGGGTGTGGTCATGGGATGCTTAAGCATTGTTGATATATCAGACAGTGACTGCAGGAACAGTGCATTGATGTATCATTACTATGTATAATGTACAGTCTTTGATATATCAATATGTTGGGTAGCTCTGTTGGATGAGGGTTTGCAGGACAGTACAGAGGTACCAGGGGAAGGAACTGCATCAACTGACAGTGCATACAATTGTTACGCACACACCATCAGGACATCAAGTTCTGTAGATTATAGTGTTGTATGAAGTAATACGGGATTCTAATGTGATAGATCATCGAGTACAGACTACAAACAATTGGTCGAGCACCAGGTAAGAAAGTAAGGTATATCCTGCATCCCTTCCATGATGAATTCCTGGAAGAGATATCAGATCTGCTTGTGAGAATAACAGACCTCCTCATGTGCCATCAATGAGTTAGACGGAGTACCAGTGATATAAGGATGTGTGCATCTCAGTTTTTGAGCACTTGAGATAATTTGGACAGTCATCAATCATCAACTCTGTTCTTCCAGGATGACATCTTGGCAGTCCATCCAAATTGAAGAAAATGTTTCTCGATATCTAGATAAATGTGCCAAGAGTAACCTCAAACAATAATTGAACGAGAAGGGCACCAGGAAGTAGCCTCAACGATAGCTCAATCATTGATCTTTATTTCCATAACATTGCCTGGGGAGTTGTGAGCGCATATATCAAGGGTTTTAAGGTACAAGGTGCTGCAAGAGACGCGTCATTGTACCTCTGGCTGATCCATATATCGATTTCAGAGATATTGCCGCCTAAGCGGTGACACGCTCGCAATGTGTCTACGTGTGTAAATTTGCGAAATGTATCAATACATGCCTTGCATAATGGCTAGGTACTGAGATAACAAAAGATACAGATAGAGCGCAGTGCTATATGCATAGAGCGCAGTGTCAAACACACAAGAGTGCAATGATATATGTATGGAGCACAATATAGAGTCGCGTGCAGTGCAACCTTGAGTGACAATTGGTAGAGTGCATGCTCTAACTTAGAATGATACTAGTCGAGGTCACACTAAGTATGAGAGCTCAGCACTTGATACTGAATGCACTAAGATGCAGATCAGCCATGCGCTCTAAGGAATTGATGAGAGACAGGCATGATACAAGGAGAACTACATTGATCTATGACGCGTGCCATGTGCGTATAGAAACATAGAAGTAGAGCGCATGAAAAGATGCGTGCTGCGCATGTTGATGTGCTCAGTAACCGTACAATGATAACTAGATTCGAAATATATACTAAGTGTAACTCGTATATACTCAACTCAAGCAATCCTTGCGCTTCACAATCACCAATATATGTAAGTTCAGGTGTTTCGAGACCGATAGAAGGCCCCTGCAAACTGAATAGTATAAGTTTTCTGTATATTCAACCTTCTGGACGAAACAAAAGGGATAAATCTGCCAATTCGGACTTCAACAAAGCGAGAATATGCGGGATGGATTGTATAGTGGTATAGTAGAATCAAATATATTCGTTTTAAAATCGACTTCGCTCTCAGAGTACTGAGTCGACTCCAAATTCTCAAAGCTAAATTGGCTCTTGCCTTGTTTTCCAGTTCACTGACTGATATATGGGCGCACTGGCCGCTATCCCTAGCTCACTGGTTTATATCGGCTTCTATGCCTCTTCACTTCTGGTTTCTTTGCGAATATATAGCGGTCTCTGTGACTCGTGGGATTATTTAAATCAAGTTATGTGCTTTCTATTCATTGGTGGACTTAGCTATACGCTATTCGTCCGAGGCTCGTATTACTTCCATGCGATTCAACCTTAGCTACGGTGCTATATGGCTAAAACTCTGGGGTGGCGAAACCTACCGTTTATTTGTAGGTATAGTACTTATATACTACTGACTGTCCGTGCGGCCTCGGCTATTTAGTCATACTACATAATGTAAACTACTACCGGTTAAACCTAAATCAGCATATTATATCTCCTTGCTATGCAACCTGTTCTAGCTACGTTGGTTCCCGGATTCCAGACCAAATATATTAACTTAGTTGTCTCGCAGCCGGAATTCCTACTGCTGCGTCGTCAGAACAATGTGGTTACCCGTATGTCGCCGAGCTTCATGCGGATTCACGATTAGGTGACCACTATAAGCTGTGCCCAACTAGAACTATTCTGATGCAACACGATCGAATAGAATACTCCGAGACGATCGATCGGCAGATAGTATATTCACATCAGTGAGGCGACCCTAGCGATCTTGTCCAGACTCGATTGTATTTTCCATGTCCCTACCGATGGGGTCAGATATTCTATACGGAACACCAACTTTGCTTGCTATCATAACCATTCACAGTGTACTCGTATATCCATACTCCTGGTTTATTTGCTAGCTGGCAACAGGAACTATTACGGTGTTTATTCGCCTGTTAGTGGTCTATATTAGGCGGGTAGGTCAGACTCATCGCGATATCGTTCCTAAGTCCCAATCTCACTTAATATATTCACTGTTGCCAGACAGTAGCTTTAGCTAGCGATCCAGAGGCTCAATCCTAGCTCTTTAATAGTCAAGTACAGTATAGATCGGATATGCATATATTATACAAATCACAAAATCTACGGGTGGATACGTTCCAGTCATATCAACATAGATGGAAATAGACATGGAGCGCAGTGTCAAACCAATAGAGTGCAGTGAACAAACCAAGATAGCGTGCAGTGTAACAATGCGCACGCATGCAAGTCTTCAGTGATGATTGGTAGAGTGCATGCTCTAACTTAGAATGATACTGGTTGAGGTCACACTAAGTATGAGAGCTCAGCACTTGATATTGAATACACTAGAGGCAGATCAGATACGCGCTCCAATGAATTGATGAGAGACAGACATGATATGCAAAGGATTGATCTGCCACACGTGTTGCACACATATATAAAAATAGCCATAGAGCGCAGTTGTTAGGGCTGGCCTCAGGTAAACCAGACTAGAGTAAACTGTCTGACTATGCCAGGTTACACCCAAGTCAGAGAGAGTCTCAGTTGTGTCTGGCTGTGATACTGAGTACCGGCTCAATGACTAGTACATTGCGAGAGAATCGAGAGAAGGATAAGATTGTAAACTTTAGCTCGAAGCTGAGTATTACAGCTGAAAGTGTGCTACTTATATACTAGAAAGATGGTGCTAATAATAGTCCTTAGTGACAGTGATGGTGAAGATTTATGGAAGTTGATGCAACTGTCACGAATGTGATGCATATAGTGCCGATGTGAAGGGTTGAAGGGTAAAAAGTAAATAAATTGTAACATTACCCTCTCATTAAGGCAGTCATCCCGACTGCCATTAGGGTTCCTCTTCGGGTATGTCTTGTCCTGTGCTATGTATGTTTTCCCAGTATGTTTCGATGAGTTTGTCCCATCTTCGCTGTTCGCTAGTGGACTCTTCGGGGAAAGGGGAAGCGGGATCTACGATCCATTGTTGACTTCCATCGCCAGCTTGGGATTTGTAGCTGACAACTCCGTTGTCATCGTATTTGTGATCTAGGATCATTCTTGGGAATTTTCTGACTTTGATTTGGAGTGTTGCAATTTGAATGGAAGATGTGTAGGCCACGATGAGTCAGCCGGCGCGTTTGGCCTTCTTTTCATAGTCTTTGATTGCCTTTCTGGCGTGTTCCATGTCTTTTTCTCGTACCCAACTGTTGTGTTCTTGGGTCCAGCCTTTCCATTTGACATAGTAGTCGGTGACGACTACTGGGAGTTCTCCTCTTTTTCCTCTGACTTTCCTGGTATGATGGTCCAGGACTTCTTTGACTTCGTATTCCTCTTCGTCTTCAATTAAGTCAGGTGGAGGTGGTGGCGGTTCCTGGTTGGGAAATGTGGGTGGGGTGTACAGGGAAAGGAGTTTCTCGTTGAAGGTGGGATGAATCTTCCAATGAGGTGGGAGTTTCAATTTATAGGTGGAGGCACCATATTTGTTAAGAATAAGGAAGGGGCCTACTCGTTTGTTGTCGAGCTTCTTCTTTGGGCGGGGAAGGCTCAGATGGGAACTGTCGAGCCATACTCGGTCTCTGATCTTGTAATTGATCACGGGGCGTTTTCTTTTGTCATACTGTGTTTTCATTTTCTCTGCCGCCTCTTCGAGTGAGGCTTTTGCCTCGGTATGGATGTTTTTCATCTTGTTGGAGAAGGACTGGGCAGTGGGATTGGTAAAGGGATTGGCTCGGTGAGAGTTGGGGACGATCCTTGGGTTTCGGCCATAATTGACCATGAACAGGCTTTTGCCCGTGGCGGAATGGACACGGTTATTATGGACGAAGGCGCCAATTGCTAACCATTCACTCCAATCGTTTTGTAGGTGATTGACGAATATACGGAGGTATTTTTCGATCTCCTGGTTGGCCCTCTCAGTTTGTCCGTCGGTTTGTGGGTGGAACAATGTGGATGCGTTCAGGGTTATATCGAGTAATTTGTAGAGGTCTTTCATGAAGTTAGAAACGAATTGGGGACCTCAGTCGGAGATTACTACGCTGGGCATTCCGTATTGGGCGTAAATGTGGTCTCGTAGTATCTTTGCGTATCCTTCTGAAGTTAGTTCCACATTGCAGGCTATTGGGACCATTTCTTTTGAGAAACGGTCGATGATCATCAGGATTGCGTCAAACCCATTTGACTCGGGGAGGCCGGTTATCATATCCACTGAAATATGAGTCCAGGGTTCGGAAGGGATTTCATTGGGATGGAGGGGGGCTGCTTTTGCCTGTGTGCTCATCTTGGTTCGCTGGCAGGTTTCGCATGCTTTGATGTATGCTTCAATGTCTTTATGAAGCTTTCGCCACCAGAACTCTCGTTGGACGAGCTCCTTTGTTTTGGCGATTCCTGGGTGACTGGCAGTGATGTGGTCATGGGAGCGGGATATAATTTCTCCATGAAGCATGTGGTCTTTTGGGACGTAGATCTGTCTGTCATAGTAGAGGAGTCCGTTTGCCTCGGTTATTCCTCTTTCATGATTGAGGGACCCTGCGATGCCCTGGTCCCACTTCCCGTAGTCCCTAGTGGCATCTTTGACCTTGGTGTGGGTCTCTTCGTCGGTGGGCATGATCATTGCCCAGAAGTGTTCAGGTTTTAGGACAATTATGTCTTTGTTGTCCTGCTTGCCTTGGCTGTGGTCGTCTTGTCAACTCAGTAAGTCGGCTTTCCTATTGGCGGTGCCGGCTTTGTGGAAGAGGGTGAAATGGTATTCCACGAGCTCCGTTACCCATTGGGCTTGTCGGCGGTTAAGTTTTTGGGGCTTTCTGAAGTATTGCAGGTTTTGATGATCTGTCCAGATCTCAAACGTGTCGGAGGCTCCCATGAGATAGTGATGCCACTCTGCAAGGGCAAGCATGATGGCCAGTAGTTCCTTGTCGTAGATTTCGTAGTTCCTTTCCGTGACTGTAACGGCTTTTGATAGGAACGCAACTGGCCTCCACTTCCTGTCTTGTTGTTGGCTGAGGACAGCGCCTATTGCTCCTTCGCTGGAGTCGGCTTCTACCCTGAACTTTCCCGTTTCTGTCGGCATTGCTAGGATTATGTCTTCAGCCATCTGTTTCTTCAACTGCTGAAACGCCTGATTCTGGGCAGCACCCCATGTCCAGGGCGTGTCCCCGGTGAGTTGAGTCATAGGGCGGACAATCTTTGAATAATTTTTGATGAAACATCGATAAAAGTTGGTGAAGCCCAGAAATGATTGTAGCTCCTTCTTTTTTGTCGGTGTTGGCCATTCAGTGATCCCTTTGACCTTCACCGGTGAAGAGGCAGGCTGTGGGCACTTGTGGAACAGCGCATAGAACGGCGTGATGCACACACCAAACCACACACACACTCACACAACTACGCAATAATACAATCACCCTCGTAAGTGCGTGGGGGGATGAGATTATTTCTACTCTGCGGTTATTAACACTTTAGAACTCGTAAAGCTCCTTTTTATCTCAGCACAGTACAGCGTTTACTCATTTTATTTGATCCTAAAGCTAGAATCTTTTTACAAGAAGGTATACTTCGAGGCGCAACCTTCTAGGCGAATGGTAATATTCAATTTACACTAGGACACACGTCCTACAATACAATAGAACACGAGACTCCTCACTACGACACCGAGCTCGCTCTTTAGACCACTCAACCAAGTACTGACTTAGTGAGCTCGCTACTCCCTAGGGGTAGGGTTGTCAAGACTAACTTCGACGACAATAACAGACTCCGACTCTCCAACAGTTCGCAATTTCAGAACAGAAGCGGATTTAGAAACAGACTGACAGAACAGAACAGACAGACAGACAGACAGATTTCAGAACTTCTACTTCAATTCATACTCTTTCCAAACAGACCTCGGCAGTACTCAGATGGAACAGAACAGCGACACTGTTTCTTATTCACTCGGAACTTAAGCACACTTGACAGAACTGGAAGTTATCTCTATTCCTCGAGGTGAGCTCGTTCTGTATATACGACGCTCGAAGCTACAAACTTATTCCTTTATTACAGTACTCGCCTTCTATGCATGCACCGCAACTCGGGGGTTCGAAACTTGTATGCTACACCGAACTTCTAACTACTTATACTAAAACAACTATTAATTACAAATATCACCGCAGTCCCCAGGTAATCTAGACTCCTACGCGTACAGCCCACCGCTGCCACAGTCCTGCTTGGCGTCCGACTCAGTGTTGCCATATGTGGTTTAGTTTCCATGTCGAGCTCGCTAAGGTTTTACAAGCGCTCGCTAATCTCAAGTCCGAGGACATATCTCCTGACCGGTAGTGGTCGTGCCGTGTCTAGCCCCAGCTCTTATTCAATCATTCTTCGAGAAGTAACCCTGGCTGGCAACGGTTCCTCGACAGTGGGACAACCACGAAGGCACTCGTCATACCACGGCTGGTACACTGGATTATCTTCTTATCTTATCTCTCGCGTGGTTTCCAGACCGGTTTCCTCAGGTACAGTGCGTCACTTTAATTTCGTACGCGCCGATTGTTTTTAAATTGCAATCCTTTTCGTCTTGGTTTAACAGGAGCGAGCTCTCTTGTTAATGGACAACTACCGACGGCCGAACAGGGTTTATGAACTTTCTGTCAAGCTAGCCTGTCAAGTACCAGCTGTAACTAAGTCCCGGTTTGGGTCTGTCGTGTCGTGTCATGTAGACAGGTAGTCTTATTGTTTAGAGGTATTTATTATGTACACTTGCTTAGTCCTTAGGCCCGTTTCTCTCCTTGTACTGTAGTACCAAGTATATTCATTAGATCGCAAAATTACATGTCTGGAATGTATGCAGTCGTAACACCGGATCCATCTTGATTGCCCCTTCGCTGATGATTACTCAGAGATACTCGGTTTCCAGCGTTTCAAACTTGCATTTCTCGACTTTCAGGAACAGCTTGTGCTCCCTCAGTTTCTGAAGTACCCGCTTTACGATCGCCCGGTGTTCCTGGAGATCCTTGGTGAAGATAAGGATGTCATCGAGATAGATAGTGACCTTCCCTTCCGCAATTAAGTCTTTGAAGATATCATTCATCATCCACTGAAAGGTGGCCGGCGAGTTCGTGAGGCCGAAAAACATTACCATTGGTTCGAAGAGGCCTTGGTTGGTCCAAAACGCAGCCTTCTGCTCGTCTCCCTGTTTGATCCGTATGTGATTGTATCCCCATCTGACATCCAGTTTGGTGAAGTACTTCGCTCCCTTGAGCTTGTCCATTAACTCCGAGATGAGCGGGAGCGGGTATCTGTTCTTGATAGTCATTTCATTGAGTTTTCTGTAGTCCTGTACCGGGTGTAACGATCTGTCCTTCTTCTTGACGAAGAAGAATGGTGAAGCAAAGGGTGATTTGGAGGTACGGATTCGCCCTGTGGCTAAGTTCTTGTCCAGGAACTTGTCGAGTTCCTCCTGTTCATGACGGTTAAGGGGGTACACCTTACAGTCTAAGGTCGACTGCACATTGGGGGTCAACTCGATTGCGTGGTCCCAGGGTTTTTGTTCCGGGAGCTCATCAAAGTTTTCTTTGGAGAAGAGGTCTTGGAATTCTCGGTATGCCGGCGGTATCATTTCCTCAAACGACCTTTTTGCCTTTCCAGCGTTGGCCTGGGCGGCTAAGTCATTTGCATGGTGGGTTGCCCTGATTTCTAGAGCTTGTTGTATGTCGACTGCCAGAATGGTTTCTCCCTCCTCTAACTCTTCGTCCCATCGGTCTTCCGGGTTGGCATCAGGTAAGGGAAAAGGATTTTTGTGGCACTGACAGTGGGCGAACGTGATCTTCCCGGTCTTCCAATTGATGACTGGGTTGTGTCATTTTAGCCAGTCATGGCCTAGGAAGATGTCCTTTTTCCCTAGGTCAATTCGCTCGCTATGACTGCCAATCATCATTCTTAATTCTACGAACTCGGTGACGTCCCGGGCTTTATTTTGGGAGCTGTCAGCGTTGTAGACGGGGATGGGTACTACGGCTTTCGTGGTTGGGAGCTGATGTTTTTCTACATAGGCTCGATTTATGGAGCTTCCGGTGCAGCCGCTGTCGACGAGCCCCTTGGTTTCTAAGGTTCGTCTGTTGGTGAGGGTTTCAATGAGGATCGGGAGGATCAGGTCTCGTGATGAGGCTCTCTCTGTTCAGCGAATATAGCGAATAGGTTCTCGTAGTTCATAAAGTCGTTCTCTAGCAGTTTCTCCCCCGGTCTTGAGCTCATCGATTAGGTCAGCTATGATCTCGCCAACCCTGTCTCGATGAACCCAGAGCAAAAGAGCGGCTTGTGCTTCTGACTCGGTGCGCGCTTCCCGGATCACCCGGAGGGTCCAGTCGACCTCAAAGGGTCTATACCAGGTGTACCCCTGGGGAGGGATGCGTACCTGGTCTTTAGCGGGGGTAATAGGGGGGCTCCGTCTCTCTCTCTCTTCTTCCTGTTGTCGCTTCTCTTTCCACATTTGATATGACATGTCATCGTCCTCGTCGGGTACTTCGACAAGGGTGGTGGGGGGCTTCTGGGGCATGCAGGCCCCCGTTCGGCCCTTCTCATGGGTGCTTGCAGTTTCCAGTGCCAGGTGACAATCTTTGGGGGGCCCTTCCCTACAATCCCGGTCATCGGGTCTTGCTGTCTTGAGTCTTCGCCGCTCTTCCTCCTGGTCTTCATTGTCGTCCATCCTTTCGTCGGGTCCCTCCCCTGACCAGACGGCTTCCCTACGGGTTGTTCCCTTTGCATCCGGCAATTGAACGTCGTTCAGTCTTGATGCAGTTGGATGTGTTCTCGCGCCTTGGGAGGACACGCCAGGGATCGGTGGTGCTCTCGAATGGTCAGTGGGGGGGTTTTGATCTAGGGGAGTACTGGGGATTGGAGGGATTTCGAGAGGTGTTTTTATATCTTTTTCTAGCTCCGCAAGCGGGGCGTAACGGTTGTGCAATTCTTTTGGTGCGGTCGTTTTGGAAGGTGTCAAAGTGGGTATATTCGAATGCATAGGTAAACATGTGGTAACTACAGGAGTATGATAAGTCCAACCAGTTGGAAGCAAGCGCACACCATGGTTCTTAATAAGTCCAGCCGAGCAAGTGGAATCACTCACTTGTCGGCCCCGTCTTTTACCTCCTCTATCTTCATGGTCGAGGGCATCTTCTCCTTGACTTGTTTCTCCTCTTTCTCAGCAGTGGCAAGTAATGCTCACAGCTCCTGCGAGTTCCACTTCTTCCTTTCCCTTCTCGGTTCCTTGCAGTCTTGGGATAAGTGTCCCTTCTGATTGCAATTGAAGCATCTTCCTTCTGCTCGCATCCGGTCTATGTCCATGGGTTTCCCTGCTCCTCCATAGGTTGTTCCGGTGGCGGTCTTCTTATCTCCTGACCCACTTGTCGCGCCAGCAGGTTTTTGCCCACTGCTGGTGTTGTTGTTTGGGCGATTGTCGGGGTGTTGTCCTCCATAATTGGTCTGGTTGTAGGCCTGGGACTTGGACCGTTGTTCGTGCATTGTGATGACATGGGCCTTCCATTCTCTATAGTCGCGGGGGATGTTCATTCCTATATCGGTGATGAACCTGATGTAGTCTTCGGGTATCCCTTGTCGAAGTGCCCTGACCATTGCTCCTCTATCTCCGCTGTCTTGGATCCTGTCGGCTAACTGGGCTTCTGCTTCCAGCTTTTGGAAGTATACTACTGCCAATCCGTTCCCCATTCGGAGATCCATCATCTTTCGTTCATGCTGTTCTTTAGCTGTGGCATCCATGAACTGATCTTGGACGATGCGCATGAAGTGTTGCCAATTTGGGTAGCGGAATCTTTCATGTCGCTCGCTATAGTACTCCATTTGTTTAGTTGTCCACCATTTGGCTGCTCCCCCTTCAAAATAGGAGGCGGCAAATGGGACCTTGAGGGTGGGGTTGAAGTAGGAGTCATGTACTTTGAAGTATGCAACACAGTCCCCAAAGAATCGGACTATGTCGTCGTGGCCTCCGGCAAAGGGGAGGGGGGGGCATAGCAGGACTGGTTTTATGGAGGGGAATGGGTCGCTGTTGCTAGCATAGCCGGTAGGCCAGTTAGGGGGTTCCAGTGGTGGGTACTTAGGAGGTCGTCGGGGTACAGAGTAGAGATCTCGTCAGTGTCCAACCGAGAGGGGTCCTGTTGGATAACCTGACCTTCCCCTTTCGGGGGGCACTGGCGGTGGTGCTGGTACCTGAGGGGGGTTGGCTGGTGGGTTGGCTTGGCCTTTTCCTTTTCCTTCATCTACTGGCTCGAGGTCCCAGTATCTGGTGGATTCAATCATCTTGTCTTTGAGTTGTTTGTATTCCCTCCTCATTTGCTCCTGTTGTTCCTGGGCCAGGTTTCTGCTTGTCTGGGCTGCTTCTTCTTGCATTGGGTCGAGCCCTTCGTTCCATTTTTGCTTTTCACTGGTTCCTTGTTCTGCTCCGGCAAAAAGGCGTCCTTGGGTTGGCCAGGGGTAATATCCCTGGATTCTAGTTCGCGGGGGGGGGGGGGGGGGGGGGGGGGGAGTCAGGTAGTGGAGTTGGGTAGAAGGGGTTCCTCGAAGGGGATCCTTGTTCTTGCCAGGCTTCGATCAATGGTCCCCTCCCGAGCCCACTCATCGTAGTCGAGGTTGTCATGGGAGTCGATCCAGCTCCCCTCAATTTGTCCCAGTAGGTCGATAAGCCTACTGTGCTCATTGACTGTTCTCTCTCGTAAGGTTCCTCGGGGTAGTATTCGCCCTGGTCGGGGGCCATATACCCCCTCCCAACGCCTCTCTCCGGTGGATAGTGGGCAAGCAAAGAGGCTTCTATATTGATCAACGGTTCCGTAGTCGATTCCTCCTCTTCGGAGGTAGTCTCCTCTTCTGAGGTTCCAAGCGATGCTTCATCTGCCAAGTAATAGTCTTTGTTCATTGGAGAGGTCCGGCCAGACTCTGTCCTCCCCTGCAAGGGTGAACGGGTTCTCTCCAAGCTCGAGCGCGCCGAGCTGGGCCTCCACGCGGTAGTGGAATGGGTTCTCGTGTCTGCTGAGGTCTCATAGCCTCTGATTGTAGTGGATATCGCTCTCTCCGGGTCGTTGTTCTGGACGGGGTCTCCCAATCCAGCCGACCAATAATCTCCTGTTTCGGAGCTCGCGAGCTCGCTCAATATTTCTCAGATCTCCATCCTCTGCTGTCCAGAGGATTCCACTACGTCCCTCCACCTCGACTTGCCACTGGGTGGAGCTCGGAAGGGGTTGTTGGTTTGGAGTTCTTGTCGTCTCCCTACACAGGTGTGAAGGACCGGCCTCGCAGTCACTGCTGGAGGGAAGAATGCTGGCCTCTGTGGGGCCAGAGGTTGTTGTTGTGGTGCTGGGGGAGAGTCATCCTCTTGGACTAGGGTTCGCAACCCGTAGACTCCTTCTCTCGGCCGTTGGTAGAGTCCTGCTCTCCCTGAGAGCGGGCTCCTCATTTGGCTCGGTTCCTGGGTCATAGTAGTCGGTGATGTCCTCCTCTCTGGTGAGGGAGGGAGTCCTAGTTCGGGTATGAATGGAGTGCCAAGTTCCGGAAGGTCCAGCGACGGGGCTTCCGGACTCAGTGGATTGGCTGGGTCGTCCGGGAAGTCGCCGGGGGTCGAGGTTTGGTGGGAGGTCGTCAATCCTAGTATCCCCTGCAATCTCTGTCTCGGGGTTGGTTGACGGCGGTGGGGGGAAGATGAAGGGTCCATTGAAAGGCGGGTTGTAGTGGTAGGGTGGTTGGCGGGGGTAGCGGATTGGCTGCCTTCTTTGTGAGCAGGCGTTAGAACACCACGCTCTGATTTGGGCACCAAAGAATACGAGTACGACGATGACTGTTGCAAGTATTAGGGCGGCTGTTACTAGCGCGACAATTAAGACTTTAAGTTCAAGGGTCGAGATGTTGGGAGTGATGTTCATGGATTCCGATGGTGGCTAGCACTTCAAGGGAATGTAGGGAAGCTTCGAGCTAATTGTTAGGGCTGGCCTCAGGTAAACCAAACTAGAGTAAACTGTCTGACTATGCCAGGTTACACCCAAGTCAGAGAGAGTCTCAGTTGTGTCTGGCTGTGATACTGAGTACTGGCTCAACGACTAGTACGTTGCGAGAGAATCGAGAGAAGGATAAGATTGTAAACTTTAGCTCGAAGCTGAGTATTACAGCTGAAAGTGTGCTACTTATATACTAGAAAGATGGTGCTAATAATAGTCCTTAGTGACAGTGATGGTGAAGATTTATGGAAGTTGATGCAACTGTCACGAATGTGATGCATATAGTGCCGATGTGAAGGGTTGAAGGGTTAAAAGTAAATAACTCGTAACAGCAGTGATATCAACATCGCGCGCGGTATAACAACACGCACATGCGCACACAAGTCTGAAGTGACTATTGATAGAGTGCATGCTCTAACTTAGTATGATACTTCATTGAGCTCAGCACTCAATACTGAATGCACCAGAAGCAGACTGCATACGCACCCTAATGCATTACTGAAAGACATGCATGAGAACTATGTGACACAATGATCTGTGATGCACAGGGCCTGATCACGCGGCACGTGCGTGTGTCCCAAATAATGCCTGAGTATAGATAACTCCGAGAGAACCCAGTTTGGCCAAAGAGCGCAGTGCCTAGGCTTACCACAGGTATCCCCCACCAACCAGAGAAACCTAGAAACTCAACTTTAGAATAGGATACCACCTATTTGATTGGTTGTCACTCCAAGTATCCTCCGAGGAAATGATGAGTGACATGCCAACACATAGAGAGCAGTGCGAGTGGAGTATCCACCATGAGGAGACAGAGTCTGGTCTCGAGATAGGCCTCCAACCAAGTGTCCAGCCCCAGGCATGCTATAACAACATGCGCGCATTGCGAGGAATAATGTTCCGAGGTTCTAACAGTACTGTATTAAGTTGTATTGATGTGTATGATGTAGAATTGTATAAATACTGTAGTGTAGATGTAGAATACAAGTTTCGAGCCCACGGTGTAACAGTGCAAAGCTTTTCAGCCATGCGCTCTAGCACTTAGAGTAGCTAGTAACTTCGAGAGAGAATACAACCCATATCAGATATCTATTGTGTGATTTAAGTCGCGCGCTTAGACAAGAAAATAGCACGGCACTCCGTGCAGAGAGTCAAGTTTCGGTTTGACTTGCGCTCAGTGAGAGAATAAGAGTGCGGTGTCTTGAAGGTCACCCTTTCGAGTTCTTGAGGGCATTTGTGTGACACGAGGCATTACAGGTGCAGAGGTTCAAACCCTTTGGCTTGATTAGTGTTCGCTTTTCTGTGTTATTTCCGCAGGTTGGCAAAGGTTCAAACCCTTTGGCTTGTCGGATGGGGTTTCTCTGGATTGCATAGGTTCAAATCCTGTGAATCTACAATTGGTTGGAAGCTCGAGTGCATAGGTTCAAACCCTGTGGCTCTTGGGGAAGTTTCGGAGTTTTGTGTCAGTGTAGACACTTCTCCACGTGTTTGCAAAGGTTTTGGTTTAGCGTGCGATGTGCGAGGATTATTAGTGTGTTGAATTTAATAGGAATTGGTTTCTGCTTTGAGCACAGTTGTTTAAGTGGTATTTAGGGTGTTATTGATTGTGTGCAGTGGTTATTAGAGTCCCGAGCGACTGCTAGAAAGTTGTGGAGACGTTTCACGAAGTTGTATTGTGTTATACACCCTTGCCTTGAGGCCCGGCGATGGAAGTCGCACCCTCTTGTTCTTGAGAAAAGCCTTTGGACTTAGAGAAGTCTAGATATTATATGAGCACTATTGCTGTGCATGTATCTTAGAGATATTGACAATTCAATTGTATTGGTTTGCTACTTTCATCGCATTAGAATCCCCCCACAAACTTGAGCGTGTTTGTGTATGTAGTGTTGGGTGTGGGTGTGATCAGTGTCTTCGACACTGTTGCATTTCTAGCTCTGTGCACTTAGACAGCTCTTCAGCGGACTTCATTAGGTCTGGATATATGCTGTACTAACATCAATCTGCCGTATTTTGGCCAAAACAATTGTGCCAAGAACTGTAGAAAGCATTAAGAAAGACTGGCCAATGGAGATACAACAGTGTACCAATCCCTTCTTTGGGACCTGATGGATATAATGTCATCCTACAACCAGCAAGTTTGTGTTTTTTTTTTGCCAGCATGAAGAGGTCCGCGAGTAAGAAGCAAGGGAGATGAATTAGTACACTCTTGTTGTGCTCTTGCCGGTCAACACAACGTTAGAAAAAGGAAATTTCTGGCTCATTCATGCTGTAGAAAGTGACCGTTATCTGGAATGGTAAAGCAGTAGAAAAAGGTGGCAATGAGGAGACAAATGAATTATTTATGGCAATTGGCGGGAGCATGGAAGGCTGTGACGTGACGCCATCTTGTCATTGCATCTCTTTCCTTCCTTCCATGACAACGATGATGATGGAGCTTGCCGTCAGTGCTCCTCACCGCGACAAGAATGGCCTCAACAAGCATTGTCGATGAAAAAGGCTGCTCTGGAAGGAGGAACCCGATACACACCAATGGTTGGAGATTACGAATGGCTCACAGTCCTAGTGCTATCAAAGGTCGGTTCAACAGTATCATCATTGTTGCAAGTAACTAGAAAAAATAATAGCTACGAGTTTCGCTTTACCACTGCACTTGCCTGATTCCCCTTCTGTTCGTAGGCAGCCGTCTCAGCAAACCCTTCAGTGAGGAGGTTCAAACCAGGTCATATGGTACCCATCCCTGAAGATAAGACATGAAGTCAGGTCGCATCAGAGAGGCTACCTGGTATCGCTGGAGCTGGTAGTGGGGCTGAAGTGGAGGGTTTGGTTGGTTTGGCATCATTGTCGTTGACCCCGATGGGCCAAGCGATGGCATATTGTTGTATATGTTATTGGTAGGTGCATCGCAACAGGCGCGATGGTGCTGTGCTTGGACTTCCCTCTTCCTGCACTGGAAGTCGGCCCAGTCTTCAGGTTCATGGTGCAGGTCTTGCCACATCTGGTGCCAGCAAATGTTGCATTCTTTCAGCACTGCCTTGTCTTTGCTGCGCTGTTCTTTGTGGAGGGTATCAAGTGACCACATGCAATATTCACAAGGATCGAGGGTCGGCGCATTGTCTGGAGTATCAGCAGGGATACTAGTTGTTGAGGGCCATCACATTTGTGTGGCATTATCCGAGTCCTATGGTCTTAATTTTTATCACATCTAAGTTGCAGTATATACATGATATTGGAATTTAATCATATGTTATAGTATTATATATATTATGTTGTAGGTGTATGTCTGTATAACTATGTTTACATTTGAATGGTGTATATGTACAATTCAGGTATTTGATCATTAGGTCCATCAGCTAAATCAATTTCATGGATATTGCCTGCATACTTTGCATTACATTCCAGGGTCAATCCATCATGAAACCATGCATTATGTTTGTTAGCTATATACTGTGCAGTGAAATGAGTGTGTCCAAAATATATTATGCCTTGTAAATTATATCTCAATTTTTGACTGTGTATCTGAAGTTCAATATGGGGGTCTGCAGGTGTATTACTGGATGATACTAACACTGCTAGCAATGGTGGGGCAGATTCAAATAAGTCTTTTTTGTAAACAGGTGCATAATAATATGTCCATCTCTGTTTTAGTGTCTTGTTTGAGCTGACATCCAGGTACTCTTGAATAGTTTGCTGCTTTGATGTGAGAAGGTATGATAGAACAATTGAACGATTCAATTACACTAATATTGTGCAGATTAGAACACTCTACTATTAATTTGTTGAATACAGTTGAGCTTACAAATAGTTTGCTTACAATTGCTTCCACACTTGTGTTCTGCCCAAATACAAATACATTTGAATACATGTTACACAATTTATGACAGAAAAAATCTCTTACCTCTTCTAAAGTGTATTCACTTGCTGCATGCTTTTTAAATGAACCTACAAGTAAACCCAGCCATTCTGTATTCATTTGTGTGAACAGAACAGAATACACATCTAGATTTGAACTCCATATATCAAATAATACAAACAATACAGCATCATATGCACAGCTATTATTATACCATTTACAACCCTTAGGTACAAGACTTTCTGTTATTACTGGTAACAAGCTTCCATCCTGTGTCTTCGTCATGATTGCCAGACCCTTGTACCTCGGGTCTTGGCAACCTGACTATGACATGGAACTTCAGCTTGTTGGGGCCCGCCCCAAACCTGGCTTATTACTTAAAATTTGAGATGTTAGTTTCAGAGAAAATATATATTATGATTGTAATAGTGCTTCAGAATACAATATTCAATGCATCTGTATTTTTTTCTGTTAGTGCGTGGAATGTAAGGGTCTGGTGAGTTCCCAGTGGCCATTGAAGCATGTGGCTGTTTGCTATTGGTCACCCAGTTGTTTCCGCTTGCATGGGCCTCAGATTCACATTGCTCTGACAGCAGAGATTCAGCAGCATCACTACTGGGGTGTGTCACATGCATTGATCAGCAAATTGTTGGTTTCATGGCATTAGGTGCAGTGGGAGTTGCCTCAGCTGGCACTGTCATCAACAGTGGAACCTTGTTTAAGGCAGGGGAGTTTCTGGCAGATAAGACTGACAACACTACTGTCAGAAGTGCAGTTGCTAAGTGCCACATACAGTTGACCATGTGAAAAAACAGGAGTAGGTAAATCCAATCCCACATATGTGACTGACTGGCCTTGAGGCTTGTTGATTGTCATTTCAAATGCCAGCCTGACTGGATATTGATGATGTGAAAATGCAAGAGGAGGTTTGGCTGTATCTGTATTAACAGTGATACAGGGAATGAAGACAGTCTCACCCATATAGTTGCCACTAAGAAGACAATTTTCCAAAACATGAGGATGAAAGTGGATGAGAATCATCCATGTCCCATTGCATAGACCATTAGCTGGATCCAGATTGCATAGGAGCATAAGTGGGCATCCAGCTTTGCACAGGGTAATCCAGAGGGATTAAAATTCTGAAGGAATTCAACTGGATGGAAGGTAGCAGCATCATTGTTATCTCATCCATGATCATCTTATCCATACTCCACTATACCATCCCCTGTTCCTGGGAACCTCTCCAGAACCTGCTGATGTTGAAGGATATCCATCCTGCTGTGTATATACCCTATTTTATTTTTTATCACTTTTTGTTCCTACTACTTACCCTTTATATCCTACATCC
Organism: Armillaria novae-zelandiae; assembly: GCA_030435655.1. Lineage (NCBI taxonomy): Eukaryota > Fungi > Basidiomycota > Agaricomycetes > Agaricales > Physalacriaceae > Armillaria > Armillaria novae-zelandiae. The sequence goes on from JAUEPR010000149.1 coordinate 74,051, forward strand.
TGCCATTACTTGAGCTTATATATAAACTCTCACCATAGTCACCTTATACCTCATTGATTTCATCTATGCTGTCCTGCCTGAGGTATATATACCTATACAACATTTACTACTTACTTACTCACACTTGTTCTTAGATCTAACATACATTCTTCTACCAATAGGTATGGTACACTGTTAATATACAGCCATTTTTCCAACACTGTGCTTACTGAGATCTAATGAATATACTTCTACCAATAGCTGATTGGCATCAGAGAGAATTGGTATGAACACATTGAATGCCCAATTGGTCCTGCCACACCAATCTCCCTGGCTGGCGGCATTTAACTAAGGCATAGTGCAGATCACATCCACATTCATCCCCATATCTTAGCTATTTAAAGATAGAAGGAGCAAGATACCCAAAAATGATGAAAAAATAGTGCATAAATCTCCTGAGAACTTTATATAACAAAAATACATGGATAGATGCAGAATCACAGATGCTGTCCATGCTATGCCTTATACCTAAATGAGGACCTATTCACATGCATACACATGAAAGCAAATCTGTACTTATTCTATTTACATTATCTTAGTTCTTCATGATACTACCTCACTCAACCTCTGGTTACATATATAAAGTGTACTTTAGTTTTCCACACCTCAGTCTCTTCTGCTTTTGCTGTGCTAACTGAGGATTGAATATTTTATGTTACCTTTCTACCCTCATACATGTGCAGTATTTACAGATCTTACTCTTATCCTCTCATTACAACTCAATGCAGCTGCTTCTGCTTTTGCTCTGCTGAGATATTACTCCTTATCCTTTCATCATTAGTACAGAGGAGTAGGCTTGTCACCAATATCATAAAATGGATCTAATGCTCACCTGAGATGAGCATGGCACAGAAAGTGTCAATGGGGCACCCAATGTGGTGCAGGAAAGCCAGGAACACAAAAATGGAAGTGGCAGTGCAGCCCAATTCAAACTCAGCTGGGGAGAGCCGGGCTTGTGGCAGTGCATAAGAGGAGTAGAGAATTCAAAGTCCACTAATTTTACATAAGCAAATCCGTGGCTGTGCTCATCCTGTATTATTATATAGACAAGCTTCCATCCCGTGTCTTCATCATGATTGCCAGACCCTCGTACCTCGGGTCTTGGCAACCTGACTATGACACGGAACTTCAGCTTGTTGGGGCCCGCCCCAAACCTGGCTAATTACTTCAATTTTGAGCTCTTAGTGTTAGAGCAAATATATTATGACTGTAATCAGCATGTTTTAGGATGTACAAAATTTAAAATATCTCTACCTCTTTTTGTATCTGGAAAGAGAGCTTGAATCTGTTGTCCATGTAAAAAAACAGAAGTATATAAATCTAATCCCACATAGGTGACTGACTGGTTTTGAGACTGGTTGATTGTGATTGCACATGCCAGCCTGAGTGGAAATTAATGACCTGATAATGCAATGGAAAATTAAGTGGTATCTGTGTTAACAGTGATACAGGAGTTGAAGACAATCTTGCCCATATGGTTGTCACTGAGTAGACAACATTTCAAAATATGAGGACAAAAGCTGGTGAGAATCTCTTGGATTATCTAGTGTTGAGCATGGCTTCAGCTCCATGGTTGTTTATTGTCAAAGAAGATTTGCTCGTGAGACTTTACTTTATTTACTTTGGCACAATGTTGATTCACTTACCATGCATTACTGTACAGAAAGTAGATAAATATGCTGCCCTAATTTAATGACCCTTGCTTGTGGTCTGGCAATCGTGACAAAGACATGGGACAGAAGCTTGTACACTATAGGGTGGGACTGTCCATATGCACTGTAATATGGTCACAGTGCCCATCCCTAATGGTACAACATTTGCAGAAAGAAAAAATACACCTCTGTACAACTTGTGGAATCATCTATGTCTCATTGTGTAGGCAATTAGCTGGATCCAGATTGCATAGGAGTGTATATGGGCATCCAGCTCTGCATATGATAATCCAAAAGCATAAAAATTCTGAAGGAATTCAATTGGATAGATGGCCGCAGCATCACTGTCATCCCATTCATGCTCCACTATACCATCTCCTGTCCTCAGAAACTTCTCCAGAATCTGCTGATGTTGGAGGATATCCATCCCACCATGCATGTGTATATCCTATCTTATTTTTGATCACCCTTTGTTCCTACTACTTACCTTTTATATCTTACATATAAACCCTCACCATAGTCACCCGATACCTCAGTTATTCCATCTACACTGTGCTGACTGAGGTATGTATACCTATACTGTATTTACTACTTACTTACACTTGTTCTTAGATCTAATTTATATTCTTCTGCCAATAGCTGATTGACTTCAGAGAGAATTGGTATGGACACATTGAATACCCAATTGGTCCTGTCACACTAATCTCTATACCTTGTGACACTTGTATAATGTATAGCATAGATGGCATCCATATTCATCCATATATCTTAGTTATTTAAAGATCTCAAAGCAACATACATGAAAAGGATGAAAAAATAGTGCATATCGCCTGAGATATTTACATAACAAAAATACATGGATGGATGCAGATGCTACCTTACACTTAATGGAGGCCCTATTCACATGCATACATATTGAAGGAAATCTGTATCTATTTTACTTGCATTATCTATTTTCTTCATGATACTATCTCATTCAACCTCTGGTTACATATATAAGATGTACTTTAGTTTTCCACACCTCAGTATTTTCTGCTTTTGCTGTGCTGACTGAGGTTTGAATAATTTACATTACTTTTATATCCACATACATGCATAGTCTTTACAGATCTTAGTCTCATCCTCTTATTATCAGGAACAGTACAGCTCAATGCAATCATTTTAGGTTTTGCTGTGCTAACTGAGATATTACTCTTATCCTGTGATCATTATACAGAAGGGTAGGCTTTTCATCATATCATGAAATAGGACTGATACTTACCTGGGATGAGCCTGGCACAGGAAGTTTCAAAGGGGACCCAAGGTGGTAGAGGAGGAATTGGATGTAGCAGTGCAGCCCAATTCGAACTCAGCCAGGTTAAGCCAGGACCGGTCCTGCAATAGCCAGTTGTGGCAGTGCATACAGAAGAGGAGTGGATATTTCAAAGTCCGCTAATTTTACATAATCAAATATGATTGGAAGCTTGCGAACTGTCTTATATATATAAGATGTTAGTTTGAGAGAAAATATGTATTATGTGTTGGAGATTCAGCCTATCCTGAGTGTCCCACCTATTCGATGTACCAACATTTTACCTTATTTGATTGAACATACTTACTATATTTAGATTACATCTCCTATCCATTCCTACTTATATCTGCCGTATCCCTTTTATCGCACCTCAGCCATTCACATCAACTACAGGACTGACTGAGGTGTGTATCTTATGTTCATTCTATCATATATATTTCTTATACTACATTCATACAATAAAGCCATTCACATTGACTATGTGACTGACTGAGCTGTTCTCATACTAACATTATGATTGTAATTGAGCTTCAGAATATGCAATATTCAATGTATCAGTATTTTTTTCTGTTGGTGAAAAGCAAACTCAAATCTGTTGTCCAGAAGTGCAGCAGCTAAGTGCTGCATACAGTTGTCCATGTGAATGAACAGGAGTATGTAGATCCAATCTCACATAAGTGACTGACTGGCCTTGAGACTTGTTGATTGTCATTGCAAATGCCAGCCTGACTGGAGATTTACAACATGAAAATGCAATAGGTAGTTTGGCAGTATCTTCATTGACAGTGATATAGGGAATGGAGATAGTTTTGCTCATATGGGTGCCACTAAGAAGACAACATTCCAAAACATGAGGATGGAAGCCAGTAAGAATCATCCATGTTAGGGCTTCACACCATACCATGTACAGTATATGGCCATACAGAGGACAGCAGTCAACCATCAGAAACTTGGCCTTGATGGTATGGTGATGGTAACAGCTGTCATTACCATATATACATCAATGGTTACCTTTAAGGGTGGACATCAGCATCAAATATTGCAGAAACAGTCAGTTTTCATTGTTTTATCTATACCGGTCAAAAAAAAACTCACTAATTAGTCTGTTTTCAGATACCCATATAGGACCTGTACAATACAAAATGGGCAAAACTCTCTGACAGTACAGGGATGGTACCCATACAATGATACCCATACAACCATACCATACAGTGACAGTGCAAAGCCCTAATCCATGTCCTATTGCATAGGCTATTAGCTGGATCCAGATTGCATAGGAGCATAAGTGGGTATCCAGCTTTGCACATGGTAATCCAGAGGGATTAAAATTCTGAAGAAATTCAATTTGATAGAAGGCAGCAGCATCACTGTCATCTCATCCATGATTGTCTTATCCATATTCCACTATACCATCACCTGTCCCTGGAAACTTCTTCAGAACCTGCTGATATTGAAGAATATCCATCCTGCCATATGCACACCCTATCTTTTTTTTGATCACCTTTTGTTCCTACTACTTAAAAACATTCTGTCATTACTCAATCTCACTTATAAGGTCTCACCATAGTCACCTTATACCTCAGTTGTTTCATCCATGCTTTGCCGACTGAGGTGTGTAAACCTATACTACATTTACTATTTACTTACTCACACTTGGTCTTAGATCTAATGTATATTCTTCTACAAATAGGTACAGTACACTGTTAATATACAGTTGTTTTGCCTATGCTGTGTGAACTGAGATCTAACATATATTTTGCTACCAATAGCTAATTGCATTCAGAGAGAATTAGTAGTAAGAACATATTGAATATGCAATTGGTCATGCCACACTAATCTCCCTGCATTGTGACATTTGAATAAGGCATAGCACAGATGGCATCTACATCCCTCTGCATATCTTAGTTATGTAAAGATATCAGGAGCAAAATACACAAAAAAGATGAAAAAATAGTATATATCTCCTGAGATCTTGATATAACAAAAATACATCCTGATGATACTATCTGACTCAACCTCTGGTTCCATATATAAGATGCACTTTAGTTTTCTACACCTCAGTATTTTCTGCTTTTACTGTGCTGACTGAGGTTTGAATATTTTGTTACCTTTCTATCTATGTACATACATAGTCTTTAAAGATCTTACTCTTATCCTCCCATTATCAGGTACAGTGTGCTAACTGAGATGTTACTATCCTTTAGTACAGAAAGTAGGCTTGTCACCAATATCATGAAATGGAACTAATGCTTACCTGGGTGTGGCAGTCTCACATAGGAGTGACCACAAAAACAGTGGGTGGCAGTGCAACCAGATTAAGCTGGGCTTGTGGCAGTGCTATAGGACCGGTCCTTCAATAACCGGTTGTGGCAGTGTCTACAGAAGAGGAGTAGAGAATTCAAAGTCCGCTAATTTTACATAATCAAATATGATTGGAAGCTTGTGAACTGTCTTATATATATAAGATTCTGTATTATTATAAGGAGGTATATCTTGCAACTTGATAGGTTTCTGTATGTCTGAATTGCTGGTGGATGGAACCTCAATAGGATCAGAAACAGACATGTTTTCCTTAAATAAATAAGAACATACAGGCAAGAATATAATCAGTCATTGTAAGAATAGCGGGAGACAATGCAAAACGCTGAAGAGCTGTCTTAGTGCACATAGCTAGAAATGCAACAGCGTCGAAGACACTGATCACACCCACACCCAACACTACACACACAAACACGCTCAAGTTCGTGGGGGGATTCTAATGCGATGAAAGTAGCGAACCAATACAATTCAATTCTCAATATCTCTAAGATACGTGCGCAGCAATAGCGCTCGTATAATATCTAGACTTCTCTAAGTCCAAAGGCTTTTCTCAAGAACAAGAGGGTGCGACTTCCATCGCCGGGCCTCAAGGCAAGGGTGTATAACACAATACAACTTCGTGAAACATCTCCACAAGTTTCTAGCAGTCGCTTGGGACTCTAATAACCACTGCACACAATCAATAACACCCTAAACACCACTTAAACAACTGTGCTCAAAGCAGAAACCAAATCCTATTAAGCTCAACACACTAATAAACCTTGCGCATCACGCGCTAAACCAAAACCTTCGCAAACACGTGGAGAAGTGTCTACACTGGCACAAAACTCCGAAACTTCCACAAGAGCCACAGGGTTTGAACCTACATGCTCGAGCTTCCAACCAATCATAGATTCACAGGATTTGAACCTATGCAATCCAGAGAAACCCTGTCCAACAAGCCAAAGGGTTTGAACCTTTGCCAACCTGCGGAAATACACAGAAGAGCGAACACTAATCAAGCCAAAGGGTTTGAACCTCTGCCACCTGTAATGCCTCACATCACACAAATGCCCTCAAGAACTCAAAAGGGTGACCTTCAAGACACTGTACTCTTATTCCCTCACAGGGTGCAAGTCAAACCGAAACCAGACTCTCTGCATGGAGTGCCACGCTATTTTCTTGTTTAAGCGCACAACTTAAATCACACAATAGATATCTGATATGGGCTGTATTCTCTCTCGAAGTTACTAGCTACTCTAAGTGCTATAGGTGGTATCCTATTCTAAAGTTGAGTTTCTAGGTTTCTCTGGTTGGTGGGGGATACCCGTGATAAGCCTAGGCACTGCGCTCTTTGGCCAATCTGCGTTCTCTTGGAGTTATCTATACTCAGGCATTATTTGGGACACGCGCATGCGTTGATGAGCCTCAGGGCTCTGTACGCTCAGAATTCATGAACTTTGTCATTTCTAAGTGACAATCGACTTAGCACTGGATATAATATTATCTCCAGTGTGCACACGCTACTATAGGACCTTCTTGACACTTCAACGGCCGGATATAATGGAGAATATCCATCCCAACTTCTTTTGCGGCTCAAATCATATGCCATCATCGCTAGGCACCAATATCAACCAATTAGGCGACCACCAGAGATAAATCATATGACGCATCAGAGCGCATCACGGCGTAAAAACCTGGCATTGATCCTGTAATTATATGAGGTCATACTCATCGACCGTTATTCCGCTTCAATAATCACCAGGTTTTTGTCAGCTCGACACCCGGTTTTACCAATAAAACCATGCCAAGGCCACTAGTGCTCGATACTCCTTTCATACACCTCAGGTTATCGACTGTACCCTCCCAGTCCGCAGTTAAACAGCACCTCAAAAACCATGCTGGAGAAGACCCATGATCTGGGAAATTTACCTTCCTTCGGTAATGCAGAGGATTGGCTGTTACAAGCGACTACGGAGATATGTATGGACGCTAGGATCTTTACAAAGCTGCAGCCTTGTAGCTTTACTAAGTACCGCTATTAATAATTATCTCCGGTAGTATAAAAGTGGGTAGAAAATCGTAGTACAGAAGTTAATCCACTACCACCTGTTACTCTGCCATTAGCCTGGCCATACGCTTGTCACCAGATATAATCTTGTCTCTACACACTTGCTACAGTCATTAGCACTGGTTTTAAACAAACCATGCCCCACGCATAGTGCAGTATATGAACAATAGCAATTGTTTGCACCCCATACACTTGCTATAAGCCAGAGACCGGTTTTACACTGTCTGAGCTTCATACTCCTTCGCGCTCTCCTTGAGAAATGCTCTAAACCATGATCGACCAGTTTTAGGAATTATCTCCGGCGTCGCACATCGCACGTTAGCTTGCACTCCGTCATTAGCAGTTGATACTCGCATCCAGCGAGTAACACCGGTGTTCGCATCGTACACCGCCTCTTTTGTTTTATAGGATTGGACCATCTTCATCTTCATACCATAGGAGTTTTATTCAGCTTTATATTCAACATCGTTTATCGCAGCCCACTTGGGTAGTCTCTGGCAGACTTATAGGAATCGACATCGTCAACATAGGATCGTTTTGGGACTCAACACCGTTTAGGACCATTATAGGATTGGATAGGGTTGGATAGGATAGTCCCTCGAGAGGACTCATAGGTTTGACATTGACATAGGATAGGAACGTCTCCAAGTAGACTCAGCTTTTGACATTGACTTCAGTATATTTCGCCTCATATAGGATCAACACTCGTTATCTCCGTGCCCCACCGGATATAAATGTATTTTCACACTTTTGCCCACATTGACTGGCATTATTAGAATCGCCACCCAGTACATCAACACTCCACCGGTTATAAACTAACTACTGCACACATAGCTTCATTTTCACCATTATTTTCATAGGACCTACGTCTAGAGACCTCGTCTATTTGTTTCTCCTCATTACACCGGATTTGCGGTATTCACGTCATACCCAAAACCGTTCAATCTCATCATTGAGATTATCACCGGCCTACAGCCAATACCTTTTAGTACTTGATCGCTTGAGTGCTACTTGCTTGACTGAAAAGTCGCAGTATAAACTCATGTCTAGAGGAAGTGATTAGGTCGCACGGAGGTGCCCCGAACAACTCGCACAACACAGTACCTTTATCTCCGGTCTACACCGTCATTAATCATTACTCTTTGAGTTTTGGTTTGCCATTGCCACGGAAGTTTAGGTTCATCAGCATGCCGTGCAATCAGGGCCCTGTGCATCATTGATCAATGTGTCACATAGTTCTCTTGGGATCAGGCATGTCTTTTATTATGTCTGCGGATCATGTATGCAATCTGTTGATAGTGCATTCAGTATCAAGTGCTGAGCTCTTGTACTTAGTGTGACCTCAATGAAGTATCATACTAAGTTAGAGCATGCACTCTACCAATAGTCACTTCAGACTTGTGCGCACATGCGCGCGTTGTTATACCGCGCGCTATGTTGATATCACTGCGCTCTATGGCTATTTTTATATATGTGCGCAATGCGTGTGCCAGATCAATCCTTCGCATATCATGTCTGTCTCTCATCAATTCATTGGAGCGCGATCTGCCTCTAGTGTATTCAATATCAAGTGCTGAGCTCTCATACTTAGTGTGACCTCAACCAGTATCATTCTAAGTTAGAGTATGCACTCTACTAATTGTCACTTGAGGTTGTACTGCATGCGACTCGGTATTGTGCTCCATACGTATATTACTGCACTCTGTGTGTTTGACACTGTGCTCTTTCTGTATTTTGTGTTACCTCAGTAACTAGCCCTTATACCATGTATGTATTCATACATATCACAAAATTACATGGGTAGACATGTTGCGAGCATGTCAACGCAACAGAAAGTGAACAAATGTCATAGGAGACGGACAGGAAATCCAAATGGCCAAAAACAAAGGAACCGGAACAAATTTCACCCGACGGACGATTAATTCTGATTGGCTGAATAAAAACGCTAAGAAAAGTAAAGGATTCCCAGGATATTGATGAATCATTTTCATGTTTTCCCATGGTTGGGCTCATGCAGCAAGTTCAGCAATCACCGAAGGAATCATTTTAAGTGGCCAATCCTCTATAAGGACCAATTACCTATATACATAGGACTCAGAATGTGGCATGTTGTTCAGGATCGCGAGCAAGGGACGCTCAGAGTCGAAGATGTGCACAGGTGGCACATGACTGTGTACGACGGATATCTTACTTCTCCAAGTGTTTACTCGATCGGTGACGGCTACATGAGTGTCCTGTTCCAAATGAGCTCTCCAATTCTGTTGTGAGGTTCAAACGCACTTACCAACACCTCTCCCTGGTAGACCAGCATCATCATGCCTCTGTGGTCCAACAAAATTTCCAATGCGCTTTTCCACATCATTCAGACATTATCAAAGCCAAAGCCGTGTATCTGCAATGTGGCTGTCAGTGGCGACCCCTCCATAATCACAATTGTACTCACGAGCTTGTAGGTGTCATCCAGAATTTCGGACTCTGGTATCTCCCAGTTGTCCGTGTCGCGGGGCGAGTCCATATTAGAAGCTAACAGGTGGGCATTGATGTTTTTGTGGCTGGTGTACTAATTACAAATCATGAGCCCTTAAATACATCAGCTTTTGTTTTGTTTTCAGATGCATGGCAAACCACAACAACAGCACACCCTTCTTCGCATTCCTTACAGCTCTCGGGCTGAGCATACTCACTTAGTTTGGCATGGACCATTGCTTGTGCATGTATGACAAAATCTCCCCACAACCAGGCCTTGACTCGCATGCCACGGAGATATTTGACAGTACTTGGACCTTCATTCACATTAGAATTGTTCTAGCAACTGATTGTCTCCCTGTTGCAATTAGATGTTTATATCCCAAGTCTAACTTTCTTTGTGGTGTAACATCAACCTCGCTCACTTCACGCATGCAGTCTGCACCACAACGGACCAAGGTAAAAGGTCAGTCTGTTATATTATTTTGATACGTATCTGAGGGGTATTTTAGAGGTCTATCTTTCTACATGTCTGAACAACATACCCATCTTGAAGCAGCCTGTTTGTATTCTATTCGGTTTCAAGTGTTCCCACAGCACAATGCCGAAAGTGCAGCATGTAATAAAATGCTTCGTCAATTGCTTCACCGCTATTGAGCAACCGTGGAGGAGGACAACAGCTTCCTACATCTGTTCTTTTACCCTCTAGATTTAGTCCCATGCAACACAGAAGCCATGGATACATGACGTTGCGATGTTCCATTATAAACTTCAGTTTTGTTCGCTTCGTTTTCGTTATGTCTTTCTGACATGCTATAGTTAGCAAGCAGAGAGGCTGAGGGAAGCAATGTGAAATGTTGGCAGTGCCATCGCCATCCTGAACAATAGCTGTGCTGTGTACAGGATGGCTCGTCTGCCAGGGTTCCCTTAGTTGGTGTAAGGTTTAGGATGGTATGTGTTAGGAGCTTCCTTGAGATATTCAAGAAGTGTTCATCAAGGAAAGGCACACTCACCCAGGAAGTGCTGGATGGAAATTCAGTCGGGATAAAGAATGACAATCTTGGGGACATGGCTCATGCGTGATCTCCCCTTTTCTTCGCCTCTCTGATCTATATTAGAATCATTTGTAGGAACCTCTGTGACCCCTTGCCAGGAATTATGACTGTCCTTTTGCGTCTACCCACCCTCGTCACTGACGTGGACCAAGCAGTATGCAAAGCATTCAAGATTGAGCTAGGGATATGAATGGTCATATCTTTGTCCGCTCTGGTAGGCTGATGGCTGCATGTAGGATACACCCATTCACAGGGGACGATCTGATGTTCTGCACATTTGTTGGGGTCAGTGCATGGGTGCGTCTTCTCTTCCAATACACATCCAACCTTTCACACGGAACTCGCAGTCCATGATATGCAACCAGAGAGTCACTAGACATCAGAGCACCTTATGCTTCTCTGTCGAGAAAGGAGACGCCGTCTGGATAAATGTGTGAAGAATGGCAACAAAGAACTATTGAACGTATAGCACACCAGGAAGTCAGGGAATCAGCGATAGTCTCTCCTTCATCTTCATGGACCTTTTCCTCACATCCCAGCACATGTGTCCTATCCTCTGGGTAGCGTGATATTTCAACAAAAGGATTTTTATCTGAAGAAGCTTTAATGGAGGATAAGAGAAGGAAATTGCATCGGGGTGGTTTAATATATGGTTTGTGCAGTCATGACTCAGCGCCTGAATGTTGGTGTATTTGGTGCCCAGCCAGTAGATATGTGGTCTTTATCCTCCCTAGCGAGAAAAAAACCAGCAGAAAAGATGCAACAGAACAGAATCTATGTGACATTCCCATTGGTCAACAATTTGACCACATTGGAGACAGGAAACATACCCTTTCTCGCTCCTTGACGTCAAAAGCAATGTCCATATTACTCTGGAGTAGCCTTACAGGAGAACAAGGGAATAAAATTGAGAGGAAAGGAATTATTCATGGGAATCGGTATGAAGAAGGCCGTGACTGTGATGCATATGGCAGTCGTCTCGCCTCTTTCCTTCCTTCCATGACGATGGAGCCTGCCATCAGGAATCCTAACCACGATGAGCACGACATCAACAAGCGTCACCGACGACGCCTGCTACTGCCAAGGATAGAAAGGGCTGCGCTTCGGACGAGGACCCGATACTTACCGACAAGAGACTATCTTCCTCATGGTCCTATTTAAAAGGTTGGTTCGATGCTGTTATCATTATTACAAGAAGCTGAAAAAAACATAATAGCTACGACTTTCATCGATGCCCTCAAAGCTTCCTTTGATACCATGCATCTTGGATGGGTGCTCATCAGCTTGGATAACCAAACATGCCCGAGTATTCGGCAGCAAGACCAAGAGTCAGAGGCTGCAATGTTAGAGAGGTTGTTTGGTATTGCTAGAGCTGGTGATGAGGCATAGGCAGAGGGCTTGGCTTGCTTGGCATTGTTGTCATCAACCCCGATGGGCCGACCGATGACATATTACCAGATGTGTTATTGGAACATTCATCACGATGGGCGCGATAGTGCTGGGCTTCGTTGTCTCTCTTCCTGTGCTGGAAGTCTGTGCAGTCTTCGGGTCCATGCTGCGGGTCCTGGCGCATCTGGTGTCACCTAATGTTGCGTTCCTTCAATGCCTCCTTATCCTGGTGGCGTTGTCATTTGCTCAAGGTCATTTTGAGCCACTGCTCATATTTGTGAGCATCAAGGGTCGGTGCATCATCTGGGGCATCGGCAGGGATATATCGCCTGTTGTCCAGGAACACGAGCAAGTGTTGCTCTGAGTTGAAGGGATGGACAGGCAGTACATGACTCTGTACGACAGGTATTTGGCTTCTCCATGCCGTCACTCTTTTGGTGACTGCTACGTGATCCCGCTGTTCCCAGTGAGCTCTCCGATTCTGTCATTGTGTTTCATTCACCCACAAGGACTTCTCCCTGGTTGACCAGTATCACTGCATCCCTTTCATACATTGAGTATTCCATTGCCCTTTTTCTGAAAGCCATGGTATCTGTTACATCAAAGAGGTTGATCTTCAATATGGCTATCAGTGGCAACCCCTCTGAACACACCGCTGTACTCATGAGAATGTATGTCCACTCTCTAATTTCGGACACCGGTACCTCCCAGTCTTCTTGGTCACGGGATGAGTCCATATTGGAAGCTAATAGGCGGGTATCCATTCCTTTGTGGCTGGTACTAATTACAAATCACGAGCCCTGAACATCAGCCTTTCTTTTCTTTTCGGATGTGTGGCAAACTGCAATAAAAGTACCGTCCTCTTCGTCTTGTACGAAGCTCTAAAACCGATGGCGCTCACTTAGTTTAGTGTGGCTCGTTACACGTGCATGTATGAAGAAATCTCCCTATGCCCATGTTTTGACTGACCTGTCACAGAGACATACGACAATAGTTGGGCCATCGTTCATGCTGGGATTTCTTCAAGAACTGTTCTTCTCCCTGTTTGTATTGGTTATGCGAAAAGCCCAACCCAACTGAAACTTTGTGGCGTAACATGATCCTCGCTTCACACGTGCAGTGTACACCATGACCATCTAATTACATCTTGAACTTTTTTCGTTGCTGGTCTATGCCCATCGAAGATTGACATTTCAATCCACGTCTTCATTTCTCGAATATCAGACCAGGATTATCACCACCTCGTCCAATAGTGAATATGTATGCAATGCCTTATGGGAGGTACTGCGCATGCTGAGACGTTATGCGCACATCAGAGAGTGATTGAGATGCTTATTAAATCCGCATTTCTTCACTCTGCGATAATATTTCTTTTACTGGTGTTAGAAGCATGTAACGCGGCAGCCGTAGTACATCGAGAACTTGGCGGTTGCATTGAGGGTACGTATATGCAGCGGGCTCTTTTGTCATAACTACGATGTCTCTTGTAGGGAATCGTGCCGCGCGGGCCACTTTGTAGCAGGACATGCCCGTTGAGATGATTCTTGGAGCGAAAGGACTCAGAGATCACCACTCCGACTCAGAAATTATTCCAGTTTACAGAATGGTCTCCAAACGTGTTGAGTTTGTATGGGACACATCGTCGGCACAAGATAAGGCGTAAGGCGTAGAGGAGGGCTTGGAAGGCAGTAATTATAAAGAAGTGCAAGTGGAGAGAGCTGCACCAACTGTCAGTGCACACGATTTTTCCACCCCCCATCGTCGGGTCATTGAGTTCTGTTGATTATCATAGCGTCGTGCAAGACGGCACGAGACTTTTGACTTGATAAATAGTTAACTACGTACTAGTACAGTCCGTCGAGTGCAACTTTTTGTGGGCTAGGCAAACTATCCTCCGTGAGTGGAACTTATGTCCACATGAACCTCTGGGCTAGAATAGTTAGTTCCAGTCATATGACTAACCCGAAGCAAAGCTTAGATGTAATAAAACATAATCAGATCGTACCGATGAAGAGTCCATTCAGTCCAGCACCAGTCTTCATCTTCAATGCTGATGGGCGTAGCGGTAAGGTATTGATACTACAATTGGGGTGAGATGATATGCGCATTCCAATATGTATTTGAATGGATATACAGAGCTTGATAAAATCCTGGACGAAATGTTAGGTCTGTTTGCAGGGGCATTAAACCTCATCACACACCGGAGATGGATTAGATAGAATGCTAGCAGCAGAACGATGCATATCTGACTTCAAGTAAGCACCCAAGATAGTTTTAGCAGCCACTCGTTGCCGATGTTGTTGTGTCAGGATATCAAAATATCCTGAACAGAGACGCTGCTTGATCACCATCTGAAGAAGCTTCAATGGAGGATACGAGAAGGAAACTGCACGACGGCGCACCCGGTCACAACTCAGCACTCCGCGTTGGTGTGTTCTCTGCCCAGTCAGCATATATACGCTGTTTATTCTCTCCAGGGAAGAAAAAACACAACAGAGAAGATGTAACAGAGCAGATTCTACACGGCATTCCTGTTAGTCAACAATCTGGGCACATTGGAGGCAAGAAACATACCTGTTCTCGCTCCTTAACATTGTAAATGGTGCCAATATCACTCTGGAGCAGTGGTACAGTAGAAAAAGAGAGTAGAGTGAAGAGGAATGGAATTATTCATGACAATCGGGGACAAAGAAGACTGTGACTGTGACGAATATGGTCGTCTCACTTCTTTCCTTCTTACCACGACGACGACGGTGCTCCTCCCTGCCAGTGATTCTTACTATGTCGATATCGACCTCAACAAATCTTACTGATGACTCCTGTTGCTGCCAAAGATGGACAAGACTGCTCTTGAAGCGAGGACCCCATACCTACTGATGATATGAGATTATCTGGCTCATGGTTGTAATGCTATCAAAAAGTTGGTTCAACACTGTCATTATTATTGCAAAAAAACTGAGGAAAACATAGCTATGACTGTTGCCGGCACCCCCAAGACTTCCTCTCCGGATGTCTTGATATTGTGCATCATGGAGGAACATGTTGATCAGCGTCGAGTCTCAAACCAGCTCGGGTAGCAACCAGCAAAGGCGAGAGTTGGATCTGGGGATGCCGCTTCGTATACCTGGTGTCGGTGGTGGAAGTCAGTCGGAGGGTTTGCCTGGCTTGGCATTATCGTCGTCGACCCCGATGGGCCAACTGATGGCATATCGCCGGATATGGTATTAGTGGGTGCATCGCGACGGGCGCGATAGTGCTGGGCTTCGACTTCCCTCTTCCTACGCTGGAAGTCGGCCCAGTCTTCGGGTTCGTGGTGCAGGTCTTGCCACATCTGATGCCAGTGAATATTGCGTTCCTTCGATGATGCCTCCTTATCGTGGTGGCGTTGTCGTTTGATGAGGGTCATTTTGAGCCACTGCTCATATTCGCCAGCATCGAGGGTCGGTGCATCATCTGGGACGTCGGCAGGACTATATTGCCTGTTGTCCAGGATCGCGAGCAAACGCTGCTCCCAGTCGAAGGGATGGACAGGCGGCAGATGGCTCTGTACGACAGGTACGCTGCTCCTCCAGGCTGTCACTCTTCTGGTGACCGCTACGTGATACCGCTGTTCCCAATGAGCTCTCCAATTCTGTCATTGTGTATCATTCACTCACAAGCACTTCTCCCTGGTAGACCAGTAACATCGCCCTTCTGTGGTCCAATGGTGTTTCCAATGCTTTCGCCCTGATCATTCAGACATTATTGAAGCCAAACTCATCTATCTACAATGTGGCTATCAGTGGCGACCCCCCCATAATTGTGATCGTACTCACGAGTTTGTAGGTTTCATTCCGAAGGTTGGATACCGGTACATCCCACTCCACCATGTCGTGAAGCAAGTACATATGAGAAGCTAACAGGTGTAAGTCCATGTCTTTGTGGCTGGTGTACTAATCACAAAACACGAGCCTTAAATACCTCAGCTTTTGTTTGTTTTCAGACGCGTGGCAAACCATGACAAAAGCACGCCCTTCTTCGCTTTCCCTGAAGCTCTCAGGTTGCATGCACCCACGTAGTTTAGGGCAACCGTTGCTTGTGCATGTACAACTAAATCTCCCCACGACCAGGTCTCGACTTGCAGGCCACAGAGATATCTGACAGTACTTAGATCTTCCTTCACATCAGTTCTGGCAGCTGATCGTCTCCCTGTCGCTATCAGATGTTCACATACAAGCCTAACTTTATGGCATAACGTCGACCTCGCTCCCTTCACATGTGCAGTGTGCACCGCAACGGACCAAGGTAGGCGGTCAGTCTGTTAGAGCATTTTGATGTATATCTGAGAGATCTTTTAGAGATCTTTTTGCCCTCGTTGTTTCAATTGCCTGAATGCTCCCATTGCATCTGTAGCACCCATCGTGCCCATTGCACCCAGGGCAGCTCCTGTGGCTCCCGTTGCACGCATGCAAGATTTACGAGCTACCTGGTTGTCTTCCAGTCCTTCCCTGTCGAGAGTAATTTTGTCAGTAGTGCTGTCTTTGAGGTTAATTATACGCTCACATTTCACTCAAGCGGAACAGCCATCAGCTTCCAAACGAACAGAGAATGTTTCGCGTTTCGCGAATCAGAGCGCCCAGTAAATAGATAGAGAAAACAGTATTGACAAAAATATAGCAATGACCATCAAGTGTTTCAAGGTTTCTTGTTGTTTGGAATTTCCGTGGTCGATCTATCGCTTACTGACTGTCTCCAAGATTACAAACGATCTACACGCTGACACACTCGCATCGTGTCTAGCCATGTAATTTTGCGATATGTATGAATACATACATGGTATAAGGGCTAGTTACTGAGGTAACACAAAATACAGAAAGAGCGCAATACTCTATGCATAGAGTGCAGTGTCAAACACACAGAGTGCAGTAATATATGTATGGAGCACGATACCGAGTCACGCACAGTACGACCTCGAGTGACAATTAGTAGAGTGCATACTCTAACTTAGAATGATACTGATTGAGGTCACACTAAGTATGAGAGCTCAGCACTTGATAGTGAATACACTAGAGGCAGATCAGAGACGCGCTCCAATGAATTGATGAGAGACAGACATGATATGAGAAGGATTGATCTGCCATGTGCGCTGCACGCGTGTATGAAAGTAGACATAGAGCGCAGTGATATCAACACCACGCACGGTATAACAATGCACGCATGCGCATGCAAGTCTGAAGTGACTATTGGTAGAGTGCATGCTCTAACTTAGTATGATACTTCATTGAGGTCACACTAAGTACAAGAGCTCAGCACTCGATACTGAATGCACTACCAACAGATTGCATACATGCTCTGCAGCCGTAATAAAAGACATGCCTGATCTCAAGAAGAACTATGTGACACAGTGATCGATGACGCACAGGGCCCCGATCGCACGGCACGCACGCGCGTGTCCCAAATAATGCCTGAGTATAGATAACTCCGAGAGAACCCAGTTTGGCCAGAGAGCGCAGTGCCTAGGCTTACCACGGGTATCCCCCACCAACCAGAGAAAACTAGAAACTCAACATTTGAATGAGATACAGTGTATAGGATTGGTTGCCACTCCAAGTATCCTCCGAAGAAATGACGAGTGACATGCCAACGTATAGAATGCAGTGCGAGTGGAGTATAAACCATGAGGAGACAGAATCTGGTCTCGAGATAGGCCTCCAACCAAGTGTCCAGCCCCGGGCATGCTATAACAACGCGCGCGCGTTGCGAGGAATAATGTTCCGAGGTTCTAACAGTACTGTATCAAGTTGTATCGATGTGTATGATGTAGAATTGTATAAATACTGTAGTGTAGATGTAGAGTACAAGTTTCGAGCCCCCGGTGTAATAGTGCAAAGCTTTTCAGCCACGCGCTCTAGCACTTAGAGTAGCTAGGAACTTCGAGAGAGAATACAACCCATATCAGAAATCTATTGTGTGATTTAAGTCGCGCGCTTAAACAAGAAAATAGCACGGCACTCCGTGCAGAGAGTCTGGTTTCGGTTTGACTTGCGCTCTGTGAGAGAATAAGAGTACGGTGTCTTGAAGGTCACCCTTTCGAGTTCTTGAGGGCATTTGTGTGATGCGAGGCATTACAGGCGCAGAGGTTCAAACCCTTTGGCTTGATTAGTGTTCGCTTTTCTGTGTTATTTCCACAGGTTGGCAAAGGTTCAAACCCTTTGGCTTGTCAGACGGGGTTTCTCTGGATTGCATAGGTTCGAATCCTGTGAGTCTACGATCGGTTGGAAGCTCGAGCGTGTAGGTTCAAACCCTGTGGCTCTTGTGGAAGTTTCGGAGTCTTGTGTCAGTGTAGACACTTCTCCACGGGTTTGCGAAGGTTTTGGTTTAGCACGCGACACGCGAGGTTTATTAGTGTGTTGAATTTAATAGGAATTGGTTTCTGCTTCGAGCGCAGTCGTTTAAGTGGTGTTTAGGGTGTTATTGAGTGTGTGCAGTGGTTATTAGAGTCCCGAGCGACTGTTAGAAATTTGTGGAGACGTTTGACGAAGTTGTGTTGTGTTATACACCCTTGCCTTGAGGCCCGGCGACAGACGTCGCACCCTCTTGTTCTTGAGAAAAGCCTTTGGACTTAGAGAAATCTAGATATTATACGAGTGCTACTGCTGTGCGTGTATCTTAGAGATATTGAGAATTGAATTGTATTGGTTCGCTACTTTCATCGCATTAGAATCCCCCCATGAACTTGAGCGTGTTTGTGTGTGTAGTGTTGGGTGTGGGTGTGATCGGTGTCTTCGACGCTGTTGCATTTCTAGCTCTGTGCATTTAGACAGCTCTTCAACGCATACCTGATATACATCGAGCCGGATAATCCAAAATCATGAATGCTCGCCTGAACTTCGTGTACTGCTCTCTGAACCCTCTTCTAAATCTGGCCACACGCGCGAAGATGAGTTTTGTCCAGATACGACGCTCAATTCGTGGTTATTCTGCGAACTTGACAGACCCCCGAATCGAAGTGATGCAGTCATGCTACTTCTGCTCCAGGAGTCATCCGGGCGCGCATGCCCTGCTGCGACGCGGCCTACCAAAACTGTAGGCGCGATTCCCTAGTTGTCGAGTAGACGTTGTAGTCGTGACCACAAAAAAGGTGCAACATATTGGACGTACTCTTATCGCAATGGCAAATTCTTCGATGTAAGCTCCGGCTACCTCGTCGCGAACTTCAAACACCAATAAGACGGTTATCACAGCAGAATAGAGAGCCGCCGATTCCACCAACATCTCTATCACGCGATGATACACCCGAATCATTGCAGTGACACCACCCAATCTCAGAATACGATACACAATAAGAATTGTGCACCATAGAAAGGTGGCCAATACAAGCGAGGAATATAGGGCAGCCCAGTTGACAATATTCTCGAGATATAGCGCTCAGGGCGACATATTGTCAGGCCCGAAAGCCTCATAAAATGTTACAATTGCTCTGCTGACTGGGTGAAATTAGTGTTGACAAGTCGCAAAATCATTGGGCCAAGGATTAAAAGTCCTACTTATTGCTGAGGTAGTGCAAATAATCGGAATGAGCACAACACGCCACGATCGACCCCAGATAATCCAACAACACCATATCTATAGGACTTTGTAAGCGATGACTCCTGCAAAAGAAGCAGTAAATCCCTTACCAAGGTAGCGTCAGCAAGAAATGTGCTCAGAATTGCATCTATTCCCCCAGTCAATGTGATTGGAGCGCCAGGATTAAAATTATATGCCGTCCAAAATGTTGTGTTATGTTGTATAAAAATCGAGCAAACGATTGTCCAGTCGTAGTAGAGGCCCACGGTCGCCAGAAGATACAGCAGAAGGATTAGAACTAGTTGGTGTGGGCCATCACATCCGTGTGGCATAACCGAGTCCTATTGTCTATTTTTTTTTTTTTTTCAATGTTATCAATTCTTTTATCTTAGTATAATCAATGAGATGTGTGAAATACTTCATTTTTTCATGTTGCCCTTTTATAAATATATATCACTGCTTCATATTCTGCTAATCTATGACAAAAATCAATAGTACTCATGTGGCCTTCTTGTCTGGCATTGTGTCCAAGTGTTATGCCATCATTGAACCATACAATTCTGTTGTCATCTATATACTGAGCAGTGAAGTGATGGTTGGCAAAATACACTATACCTGTCAGCACATAATGTTGAGTATTAGTCTTTATCATGACATCAAAATGAGGGTCAGGAGGTGTTTTAGTAAAAGATACCAATACTGCTATCAGTGGTGGAGCATACATGAATAGCTCTTTCTTATGAACTGGAGCATGGCAATAGGTACAGCCCTTTGCAGTCTGTCTGTCTGCAGTGACATTCAAGTAATCCTGAATGGAGTGCCATCCATGCTCTTTGCCAGTACTATAAGGCATAACAGAGCAGTTGAATGAATCTATTGTAGATGCCACATGATTATTAGAACAGGTTTTAGTTGATGTGTGGAATACATCTGGTCCCATGAAAATCTTACTTATAATAGCATCTACACTTGTATCCTCTCCAAATTTAAACAAGTTACCATACTCATTACTCAAGTGTCTATGGAAATAGTCTCTCACTTCTTCTAGAGTATATTCATTGTCTATGTGCTTTTGAAAACACCCTGCAAGTAGCCCTAGCCAATCTGTGTTCATGCTATTAAATTGATTGGTATACTTATGTGGATTGGAGTTCCATGTATTAAAAAGTATAAACAGTACTGCATCATATGCACAACTATTTTTATGCCAATTACAACCACGTGGGGCTATGTATACTGATGTACATGGTTCATTTATATTACTGTCCTTATCATCATTTTGATGTTTGGATTGTTTATGCATGGGTGACACCACAAATGAAGAGGCTGTTGAAGGATTAGATGGTCTACTCTTTCTTTTAGTGGATTGTTTCATAGGGGTAAACAAGCAATCTTTGTTTGTAGCAATAGATTTAGGCAATCCTTGTGATACCATATATGTTGCAGCCTTTATGATGGAAGGTTGAAGATCACTCTGAGTGGATGGAACTGGTTTTGGAAGAGGCTTATGTTGGTATTTTGATAAATCCCATTTTATGATTGTCTGATCTATAAGTTCCAGTGGATCTGATTTAGTCTATTGAATGCTATGCTCCACTGTGTCAGGTACAAAATATTTG
This sequence comes from Armillaria novae-zelandiae, assembly GCA_030435655.1. Lineage (NCBI taxonomy): Eukaryota > Fungi > Basidiomycota > Agaricomycetes > Agaricales > Physalacriaceae > Armillaria > Armillaria novae-zelandiae. The sequence goes on from JAUEPR010000149.1 coordinate 95,479, forward strand.
CCAAATGTGTTTTGAAAAGATTCAATCAATGCATAGCGACGGTCACCATTAACACTTAAGGGAAACTGTCCAGTGTACTGCAGAAGTGTTATATGATCCAGCAATTCCAGTTCTCGGAACTCTTGTCGAAGGTGACCGGAACACATACCTGTCATTTTCTTTGTGTCAAATGCTTCCATATTGCGGTCAGTATAATCAGGTAAGATCAATGTATCCTGTGAAGATGCACTTCTTGACAATGCAGTATAATACGACTGATGAGATCTGCAGTTATTCAAATCAACAACATTCCATGGTCTGGTTTTGCCTTGGGAACAATAATCTGTCATGGCGAAGTTTGGAATTATTTCCACCTGGAGTCGAGTGAGATTAAGCCTTGAATCATCTTTTAGCATACATGTGATAGCAACTGATGTTCTTGTTAAAGGTACAACATTTTCTGGTAGACCAGGTATATGTATGGGTTCAGGTGGTGCAGCAAGTTTCACAAATAATGTTTGCAACACTCTCTGGCCTCTGGATCCTGTTCCCTCAATCCAGGAGTACACAAAAGCTTCTTGACCCTTAGTAATTCCTAGTTCTGTAGCTGTATTCAATCTGATCATAATAGGTAAACCTTTGCATGATGATAGCTTTGCTGGTATATGTTTATTGTTGGCACTAGGAAGGGAGTTCCATAGTTCAATTTGGATTTGTGGAGACAGTATAGTCACCTTGCTTGATTTTCCACGTTTGACTTGGGCTAAATTAACATTTTCTGAAATCATATCTTCTGAAAAGAAATGTACTAACTCTTGATTAGTTTCCTGAGCAAACCGAATAGTCCCTATTCGGTTGATTTCATCTTTTTGAACATTCAGCCCAGTTATTATTGATACATTTCTAAATTCGCTACTGTTTATATCAGGTGCTATTGATGAAGAACTACACACTCGAGATGCAAGAAATTCAATATCCTGAACTGTACATGCTTTATATCTCATATTGGATAATGCAGTCCATAATTTGCTATCATCTTCTGTTTGAGATTGTTGGCGCATATTTTCACATAATATCACAACTGTTGTAACTTGATGCCATATGACCTTTCC
>JAUEPR010000150.1:0-96269 GCA_030435655.1 Armillaria novae-zelandiae
TGGCATAACAAGCGCAGTTGCAGCTGTGTCGAGGCCCGTTCCTGGTCAGAATGATGCGTGCTATTCTCCACAGACAATAAGCACGTCGTTGGAGAATGGAAAGGACCACAGCCGAGCCAGGTGGGGGTCACAGTTCGGTCGGGTCACAGGCACGTGATGATTGTGACAGTGACCGAGACAAAAGCGAATGGCCCAATGGAGAAGCAGCCTTGGGTGTTATTGTCCTTGACGGATTGTCCGCGTGGCGGAGGACTTAACGAGTACAATGGCATCGGTAACCTCAAAAAGCATTCTTTCTTTTCTCTTCTTCCCCTTCCACGTCCCTCGTTAGTTTTTTCGGACGTCGCCGGCCGACTCCTGGCATGTCCCTCGCACCTCCTCCAACGTACGATACGATCGTCACGACTTCACTCAAGCCTTACCTTGAACTCCCCCATCTTTATTCTCTAACATGGCTGGCATATCCCATTCTTTCTCTTTTTTTTATTGCGTTCCGTTTGTATTCTTCCTTGGAATCGTCGCAGGAATCTATCGCGAGCGCCAAGGCTACATTGTTGGCGAGCTGTAAGGCAGCAGAGAAGGCCGCCACGGCGACAGCCAGCATGCCCCGCTACCTCGCTGTTGCAACGAATCAGCAGTACGCGGATGCAGTCAACGGCACCCTTCAACTCGCTCGCGCGACTTTGGTAGTAGCGCTTACAATGATGGAAGCTATCATTAATTTCATCATCGACATTTATCAGTCGACGCTCTTGTGTTTCGTCGAACTGGTTGTCCGTGGCGGATTGGCAATCCTGTCTGCTGCGGTGAAAGAGGTGGGTGAGCATTTCTTCGTTGCTATTGCCTTACTCATGTTTTGTGTAGCTTAGCGATATAGTCAATGCTGCTGCTAGCGGTATCGAGTCGGCACTGAATAGCAGTATCTCTGCTGCTAATAGCGCCATCGAGACAGCCATTAAAGCAATTAATGCTGTTAATCCCTTCGACGACATCTCTGCACCCACTATCAGCACCCCGGATCTCAGTGCATTGTCTAACGTCACTTTGCCATCCTCTTTCACCGATTCCATCGACAACTTGAACAGCTCCTTACCATCGGTTCAAGAACTCAAGCAGAAGATTGAAGCTATGTATGTATACCTCTCTGCAATGACTACCGAAACTAATGGTATATTATTGTAGCATTGACACTCCTTTCGAGCTCTTGAAGAAGGAGATCAACGATACTTTCCTCGGTTTAAACTTCAACTCGTCCCTTGTCACAGTACCTCAGCAAAATTCTCTCACATTTTGCAGCGATATGGACACGTCCATTGTGGATGATTTGGGTCGCGACATAATCAAATTCACCAAGATTTCAATTGTTGTTTTGATTGCCTTGGCGCTACTCCTAATTGCACTCAATTGTCTTTTGGAGTGGTACAAGTGGCGCTGCCAGCAACAACACTTTGAATACACTCGTGAGGCTTGGATGACTGACCCTACGATGTATCATGTCCCTGGCGCTGTAGGGGCTCCGCAGGTCAGCCTCACGGATCATAATCTGCTCATGCTCCAGGCATCTTCCTCGCATCCTCTCCTCACGCGTATCATCAACCAAGTCTCGGCTCGTCTACATCTTTCTCCGCCACAGCACACGAACATGACGTGGTTCTTTCACTACATCTTCCATCCACCAGCACTGGTGTGCTTCCTCATCGGTTTCTTTGGAATCCTGAGCGTTCAGCTTCAGCTTCTCGCCTTGGGTCCACTCGTTGCCAAGTACGATGCGCAGGCTGCAGCGTCCACTGCCGACTTTACAAATACCATTGCAACCTCGATTAACAACAGCATGTACAACCAGTCAGCGACATACGCCAATGATGTCAATTCCCAGGTCAACGCCATGCAATCCACCATCAACGACGGTATCTTCGGATGGGTGAACACTACCACTACCACTCTGAACGACACTGTCGTGGAATTCTACAACGGTGTCCAAAGTGCTGTGAACGCAGTTTTCAACGGTACGATCCTCGAGACACCTGCTCAGGATTTCATCGCCTGTCTGATCGGGTCAAAGGTCGACGCGATCGAGAATGTCCTGACGTTCTTAAACGAGAACTTGAAAGTCGACCTGCCTCTGATGAACGAAAGTGCTTTAGTCCTGTCGCGGAGTTCAATCGATGAGGCTTCTCAGCCCATTGCTGCTGCCGCCCTTGGCAGTGGGTCTGGCGACGAGAACGATGGACTGGTAGGGAAGCTCGTTAGGGCGTACGCTGCATCTCTGAAGAAGGAAAGAATCATGTTCGCGATCTTCCTCGCTCTGTGGGGGGTAGTAGTCTTGATGGCTATCTGCATCCTCCTATGGCACACTCACGGGAAAGGATGGGTAGAGGCGAGGAAGCGACGCAAGTGGGAGAGGGAGCAAAGAAGCGGAAACCAGGGATTCGTCATCCCCTTCCGGATTGGACAACCCGTAGCGGATGAGAAGGCTCAGACCCGGAACTACAGCTCTGAGTCGGTGTCTGCACCTGCTTCACCAAGGCGTGGGTTTAAGTTTCCTTTCATTCGGACCCGTTCGCACTCGCCTTTCCCACAGCCTGCGGAGAAGAGCTGGGATAGCTACCTTGGGCAGAAGCCCGATGTGCCTGCCCAGGAGTCCATCAGCAAGCCGCAGCGCTTGATGGCGATTGGGAAGAAGGCTTTCGCCAAGGACGGATCTGTTTCTGACGAGCAGCAGGAAACCGAGTCTAGGCCGTGGTACGGTCGCTTTGCCGGGTTGTTGACCAAGAAACCCGTCGAGGAGCCTGTCTCTGAACGATTCTCGACTACCAGCCCCCGGGTTCGTCCAAACTTGCGCATTTCCGTCGGTCGGGCCACCGCCGCCACTCCATCGTTTCCCCCTGTAGACAACCCTCGTGATACCGTCCACTCCCACTGGTCTGCCTCGCCCGAGCTCGTTCGGCCCGCCCCCTGGGCCAAGATCCTCTCCCCACCTTTCAAGCTGAGTCCCCGCCGAGCGAACGTACCCTCCGATGTCAACTCCATGTACGAGCCAGACTCTCTCGCGCCGCCCCTCCATCACGGATTCAACCACCGTCGTTCGTATTCCGATTCTGCGTGGATGAAGACCGACCCGTCGAGCATCCTGGACGCGCGGAAGGAGGACCCGTTCACGACGCCTTTTGATGATGAGCACCGTGTTACGATCAGCCATGCTGGTAATGCGCGGAAGAGCATACCGACGAATCCGTTTGCTGGTGTTGCTATTTAGGATGACCATTTGCGCGAGCGCAATGAATCTACAATGACCGACACGACAAGGACAAGGACAATGCTATATCTAATACCCGGTGTTCGCACTTAATTAGGGTCCGCATCACGCTGTATTTCTAGGTATTGAGCAGGACTTTGCATACGCACTTATCACTGTAGCATCTTCCTCGAATATAATATAATCCCCTTTTTTATTCCGTGCAGCCATACCTTGGCCTTTTTCGGTACGGTGCGAGCGAGCTTCCCAGTTCCTTTGAAGAGCCAGCAGTAAAAGTAGACACACAAAACCAAGTGGTTATCAAAACAGTGTATGTTTTTCGCAGTATGTGCGCGGTACAGACATTATTGTAGTACATGGCAAAGATACTGATTTTACTCATCGATCTCCTCTTACTTCTGTCTACAGTTGAAGACAAAGAGCGTCCAGAACTATTCCACATATTTTAATGTCGAAAGGTGGGAGATGACCGCTAAGAAATTGCATCTCAAAGAGATGTAACACGAATGGGTTTCTTCCATCAACCCGTTAGCCTTAACTCTCGAGGAATCACCCAAAATCCTATTTCGATGCCGTCAAATGAAGATCAACATTCGCAATTTCCTCGGACTGGGACATTCCGTATAGTCAGGAGATGTTTCTACGTCTGTCCCAATACGCCACAACTGCAACTTGGATGTGTGAAATTGTCACTGGGGAGTTCTCTCACAGCTAGAGTAGATTAGACTACATTATTGCCATCATCCGAAGACCCCCTCTGGCGACTAGCTGAAGGAGATGGGTATTCTCTACGGGTGCGGTCGGAGAGTCCGACGCTTTATTGCAGGAAAGCCTGATCGCATAGGGCTCGGAAGCGGTGTTTTATCCTCCCCAAATGCGCCCACGCACCCAGCATTCATAAATGCCTTGAATGCGTTAAAATACAGGCGCGTTCACCGAGTGGTAGGCCTTGCAGCCGCTGCAGACAACCGGGCCAGGCAGAATCCTTGGGACGGAGGAGTGCTAGCCGACGGAGAGTCTTGCTTTCACCCCGTTTAATGATGGCACTTCAAGAAGTGAACAGGTTATTGGGCTCATAGATGATTGTAGTGATTGCTGGCAAATCTGAGAACCCGAATTACCGAATACCAATCCGGTATAAATCAGGTCCAAGAAGTTTGATAGCAAGGAATCGGGCAGTATGCGCGGCTGTTCGAAGAGACTTGATAAGAAAGAAGCCAAAATCTCATCTGTGAAAGTAGTGGACAGGAAGAAATAAGTACCCAGGTCACAGGCCAAACAATGTTGGTAAGTCGAAGCCCACGACTGGGGTTCAGAGACAATATGAAGAGTATTGGTAAGTAACTGTGAAGTGCACCAGTACTTGTCAAGGAACGATGGGCGAGGGGACATGGAACTTAGAACTCCAAAAAAAGTTGTTAAGGTAACGTTTCACTTGCGAACAGTTAAAGTATCCTCGAATTCAACCGACGAGATCAGTATGTATAGCAATTGCACGACCATGCCTGCCAATGTCTTCCATGATCGTGGTGAACAGACTGTGAGGAAAAGGAAAGGGGGAAATCCTTATGCTGTGTATAGAAGTGGAGCCAGCCAAGCTCAAGAGAAGAGGAAGGCGTGTATCCAGGAGATAAAGTTGGGGGTGACTCTAGTCAAAAATGGTGGGCCCAATACACATGTGATCCTGAAGTAGGACAACACATTGGTACAAGCACCATCGAACCACCACTGGCATCCGAAGGGTAGTCGCGATGCTAAAGTGAAGGGAAGAGGGAAGGGAAAGAATGGGGAGATATCTGTATGGGACGAGTCTTTATACGAGCGAGATAGAGGTATCGTACTAAAACGGAAGCAGAATATTAGTCCGTTAAGTGACATGTATGTGTCATACACTGTAGTAAGTACGTCATATAGAGGATGGGCTTACAATAGCTTTCGACTCGTTTTGGTATGAGGAGATAATTTGGACATTTCCGTATATGGTAGGTCGTTTTACCACCACCACTATGTCGCCCTCGCCTTACACCGTCATTCGAGATGACGTGTCCCCGACGCGCATCCATAAAGGCAGCCACCCGCCGCCCCTTGTTCCCTCCCCTCCCTCACCATGGTTCTCCGCCCAGCAATTGGCTCCCTCTCGTCGAGGTCTACAAAGCCGGAATAGCAGATTCCGAAACCAAAGAACAAGTGGAGAAATACCTCTTTGGCAAAATCTTTACCAAATAGTATTCTCCGTCAGCGCTCAAACAACACGTTCAGCTCAAGGCTGCCTGGAAAGAGTGTCCTCAAGCTCAAGCTCCCGGTAACCAGTACCTTATACCAGAGGAAATCAACCCCCAGTCGGTCATACCCCCCCGAGTGAGTTTCCTATCCTGCATATACTCATATAGCTTCATCAAGTTTTATCCAGTATTTGGCATTGTGCACCGAAGGTCGGCTCGGTCCTTTTGCCGTCAAAAGGACCATTCATACTCTCATGTCTTCGCTTTTCGGCATATGACGACGAGATGCTCTGCAGGTTGTTCCTCAGGTCACTCGTCAGCAGGGGTACGCACATATCGCTTGACGGCCTCATCTGGACCACTTCCCCTACTCGAGCTTTAACCTATAATGCTCTCGCTAGTCATCTTTGGCGCGTCAGCATGAACAAGGGCTTCATACGTAGGTCTTGATTCCTGTATCTGTTCTTTCACTCACTCTTTTGTCAGATCATGTCACGTGTTACTGTTGTCATTACAAGACTTGCCTCATAGATGCGGATGTCGGAGCCGTCTTCCAAGGTAGAGACGCAAATGTCCAGTACATGAAGCAGTGTGCGAAACGTCGTCGACCGTATCCCCTGCCGGAATTAGACTCCGAGCGGCATCCCACGTTTCGTTGGCCTCCAGCGTAGATCCGTTGTTGTCCTTCTTGTACTTGCAATACTTTTGTTCGCGTTTATTGTCAACACAAGACCACTAATGGCCTATTTAAAAAACAGCGTCGTCGTCTCCAAAAACCAAAGTTGGCATGGCTGCGCGACACGGATACACTCCTGTAACAACCCTTGAAGACGCCACGAATAGCTTTGTCGAGATTGCTTCTGCGCTGATACATGACTGCTTAGTTGGCATCGAGCTTGGCGGGACCGCGTTTTCCAACCGAGGAACCCTGGTATCCCTCTCGATCCATAGTACGGACCTCCACGAACAGCAGTGCCTATCGCGTTTAGCAGAACTCCGAGACCGGATATTCGAGGGCAGGGAGGTCCTCGACCAGCTGCGCCACGCGCTCCGTCGCGTTTCAGAAGAGTGGAGTCACGAGTTGACATGGCGAGGACACGTACGCAGCAGAGATTTTCATCTACGGTTCAACGAGTTTGTGTGGGAGGTTCGGCAGAGGCTGGATGCCCCGGCCGCTTTGCGAGGACACCGGGATAGGATCAGAGCATTTCTGGGCGTGAGGACGCGAGTGGGTGTTTCGAATGGTGCCCGGGTCGATGATAGGCGGGAGGCTGCAGTTTTGTACGACACACTGCAGGGTCTCGACGCACTGCTACATGGACAGCATAATCACGGCGATATCCTCCCCCGCCTCGTTTCCCTGGACCAGGACAGTTCGCACAGCGAGGAGCTCATCATGGCACGGGATGTGATATGCGGGATCCTTCCCGGTCCGTCGATCTTGACATTCGAGACGGCAGTGAGAAAGTTCTTTGTCCCGCTCCTGGCGACGAGGACCATGGCCAGCTTCTGTAAGCGTTGACTACTGTTGATATATTGTGTGTGCTGACGACGTCTAGTTCGTGAACGACGAGAGCTAGGACAGTTATGCGAGCGGGTCGCATATGGTGAACGGCAGGCTCTGGATGCGCTCGATGAGGCAAGGCGGACTCTATGGCAGATCGTGCAGTCAACTCCTAGCCCTCAGCCACAGACGCCTGCCCGCCGACGCCACGATCCCGTACCTTATAGGACGCGTCACTATGTCCACCACTTGCACTGGTGTCACGATTGTGCTACTCCTTGCCGGTTCCATCGTCGACGAGAAACGACACGCACCGAACCTCGCCGTTTACAGTCCCCGACAACGCCAACTCGACAACACTACCCGCCGTTCAATCCATTCTGGTATCCTTGCCAGCCCCAATACCATGTTACCCCCTGCTACAGTCCCCCCTCTCCTGTCATCCCACCCGACCTTCCGCCATGCACATCTCATACTCCAAATGGACAGTTTGTTTACTGGGCGTAACCCACGTTTGTCCAATCATAATTTATATCATCCTAGAAATACAGTACTAACTCTTACTATTCATTTACGAAATAGAAGCATCTCACCTTTGACCTTACACCGGCGCGTAAGTCTCGCCCTGAGCTCTTGCGTCACGCAAACTGCAGCCAATGCATCTAGTAATCCTGGTGAGCGAGTATCAAAGGGCGACTAGAGCCGAACGTGCAGGATAGGAAAGGCAGCTCTGTCCAGGATACTGTCGACCTTGAAAATTGGAGCATAACGAAATGTCAAAGGTCAACACGTCGGGTTCGAAACTTGAAATTCCCACGTTCGGAGCTCTGTTTATCGCCATCATTATGGACTACACTTTCATACCTGGCTGTGTTCCACCCACCACAAGAGAGAGGGAAGGCGTTTGAAAAGTACAGCGCATAAAGCGTGTGCTGTAACTTTGTCGTAACATGATGCACTAGCCGTCATGGTTGTGGTTTTTTTCAATTCAATATTATTATGAACACTAGCGCTTCAAGACGCGATCCCCGTTCAATGGAAGTTACAGACGTTTTTGCCCACATTGCTTCCCGGGACATCTTCATCCCATCCAAAAAATATCTCCTCTATCTCAGCTCAATTATACGTAACACCGACTCTCTAATCTACGGCATTCATCTCCCTCGTTCCACTCGTACTCTCACTTGCCATGTCAACCTTGTCGACGCAACCAAGGACACCGCCCAAGAGCCATACACAACCCTATCTAGTCTCCCGAACTACATCGGCTTTCGCAAGTCTTTTCCAAACCTCACCCGCATTTTCCTCGAAGTCAGGTACTACGTCCGATGTGGATCCTCCTCTCTCACACTCCATGACCGTTCAACCATCCGGACCCGAACATCCATAACACTCGACCAAGCAATGACGCAGCTCGGTGTTCTACCTGTAGACTGGGAAATCACCACTGACGACCTGGAGCCTGAGTATATCCATGGTGATTACGCTGACCATGACTGGAGAATGTTTCTGTGGGATGCCAAGATCGCTATGGCCCCCGCCGCCCTGTCCAAGTGCATCGAAGCAACCCCTCTAAAGGATTTGTTGTCGCATTCGACGTACGTGAACCGCGTCATGCGGTTCTCGGGCCATGGTGTCCACACCGAGAGACCGGGTGACGTGCGGCCCGTGAATCGTCGCTTCGGAAAGGCAGCGCGAGTCTCTAGACCATTCAGTGAGGTTGATTCCTTTTTCTTCCTTTGGGCAAGGTCTTATCTTTATTGAGGTTGACGGGGTCCTTGCGGAATTATGTGAAGATCTTACATGGATGGGCGATACAGTGTGGGAATGGTCGAACTGGGTCATCCTCGTGCTCGTCTATGTGAGGATATAGGGTAAGTGCTTTGAGTCGGACCACAACTTGGTTGACTCTTCAAGTATGCTTCGATCTTCCCACAATAAGCATTCTCAGTACCTCGAGATTGGCATCATCGTCGCAGCTGGATATATCTCCTGCCAGAGAACCCTTAGAAGGAGAATGGACAAGTGTGTGGCCCAGGACTCGGGTTCAATGTGAACGTTATTGCGGCTTCAGAAGACTCGCTCTAGTTACTGTCAAGAGCTTCGAGGCTTAGTAGACAAGATTCACACGCTGCATGTTCATCGCAGAGCGAGTCGAAAGGTTTCGTGGCAGTCGCTCAAGATTGGTGGTAATCATTAAAAAGGTGGATTGACTCTTGGATAAGCACAAGAGCGCCACATTCCCCTGGAAGCTAGTTGGAGACTTCTGTCATCGAAAAGCTAGCTCAGAGTGGTGCGCGATTATGAGCACTATTCCTTGGATTCTGTAATTTGACCACGTATAAATAACGGAGCCGAGCTGGAAATTTGCGCCGCGTCTTCTGGACTTGTCACTGGTGCGTCCTTCCACTACAAACTTCCAGCATTTCCTCGAGTTCAATATACAGAGATATGGATTATGAGGTGCTGGTCGCAGCTTTCGCGAGCAAATCTGCTTCGTGATTATCCTTTCGTCCAATCTTCCGAAATCCTACTTTAATCCCTGTAAACTCCAAGGTCTTAATTAAGAGGTCCAGTGTCCGGAATAGATCAAGATTGACAGGGCGTGTTCCGCGGGAATTCAACCATGAGTTGGACTAGCCGCCATCAGCATCGAGAGCAATATCCACAGGTTATGACATACCTTCCACCGAGGACACCACGCGGTCATACCCTCAGCCACATACTGCGAGTCTGTGACGATAATGAATGTAATATCCAAAGGTCCACAGGGATGATGGGCAGAGTTACTATGTGCGCCGGACGAGTTGTCGGAATGCTTTTTGGATTGCATCATCTCCTGTCTATGGATCAGACGTAGTCCTTGAATCGCAGCCAGCAGCTCTGCACGCTGATTCGTCCTAAGACCACCAGGATCGATGCTGTCATCGATAGGGATGCTCCATCGGCACTCGGATCCAACGGGTCCCATCACTACGCCCATTCCTGAGGTCGCGTTGCCGTAGCCATTGTTAGAGCAGGCGCCGTCCGTGAAGACCAGCTTGTAATTGTGACATAGTAGGTCCCTAGGCAGTCCGTGATAGTAGTGTTCCCGGGAGCAGGCAGCAAAGTACTGCTTGCAAAGGGAACATTGAGTGGTCAGTTCATGGACCTGATGAGATCCAACATTAGGAGCGAGGATGAACTTGCGGTCCACGATCCTGTGGTCGTTCACAGGCATTGGCAAGGGTTGATGGCGACGACGACGACCCTGCGAAGTAGGGCCGACAGTGTCAGGAAACAGGAATCTACATAGTTGTAAGTACTAGAATAATGTATGAAGTAATAAAGGCGTACCTCAGTCTTCACTCGTAATGGGTGTAGAAGACTGAGGTACGTCGGAATGTAAAATAGTCTAAATTATGGCGATGATCGCGCTACTGAATAACCACTTATCTGAAGATAGGGGATTTCGCAGACAGGAGCTAACTCGACCTTGGTGTTCGGGTAATTCCGAATGGTGACTTTACTTGGCAGAAGCCAGAGTTCAGTATATGGCCGCAGACCAGGCCTGCACATGTATCATCATCAATCACTGACCTTTAAGAGTCGAGAATAACCGCACGCCCTCATTCAGAATGTCACTCAACAAACCCGTGCCACGCTCTAACGACTCTGGCCCAGGTAATGCGGCAGAGAGTCTGTGTGACCTTGCAGAGATTTCGAAAAGAATTGAGGCCCACAGCCTAGGTGGCACAGCGTGACGTGCACGATCAAATCATAACGTCGTTGCTTTGAAAGAATTGCCCAGACAAACTCGCGGTAAATTTGCGATTTCTCTCCAGTTAGATAATCATGTTAAGCACTATGATGGGATTTCAAGTGAGATTCAATGAAGACAACTATGTGGATTCATCAGCGAAAGATGAAACGCGCACAGCATGATCTTAGTCGAAATTTTCAAAGAAATATAAGCACCTTGTGTGGTAATTACGGCGGTGAGCTTGGGAAGCTTCAGGTTCACTTTCGTAGTCCGGAAGATTGAAGACTAAATATAAAATTTGCTGCAGGTACCCAGTGGTGGATGGAGAGTCGTTGTCTCTTGTGACACTCATCTCGTTGACGGGGCAGCACATTCGGTTCTTGTCCGCTTGAAATTATTTGACTGTTATTTTTTTGGTAATTTCACGGCTCGTGGTCAGGACGGAAATACTTGAACCTTATACTGTTCTATTGTTCGGGCTTGCTATCTAAGGATACGCAATACACAGCGTGCTTCAACTAGCTCATTCCCAGGCTTCGTGCCAATCAGAGAAGTATTGCCCTGTTCAAAGTCTACTCAGACCGGTTTCTTCTGCGCTGATACTCAGCGCTTCGGGGCTAACTTTGAATGACTCCATTTCTAGTTCACCGGGCGCTCCGCTTGCCTGCGACTGAAAGTCCGGAAGGACGTCCGCAGCGAATTGGATACCGGATGCCTAGAGCCCATTCTGAATGAGAAGCCAGCGACAAATAGTGAGGAACCAATCGTACTTTTGGCACCAAGTCATGTGGTCCATTGTTCACGCTTTGGATATACGACCGCGCATTGATCGATGCAAGCACAGTGTTGCAGTAGACAGGTGAAAGAAAGAAATAGAGCCCTGTATAGAGGTAGTAGGTCGGGTACACTATTAACTAGGAATGGTGAACATGGTGATAGTAAGTGATTGTCAATTACATACCATGACCAAAGTAATTATGGCAATGACGGCTGGCCAAGTGCCCGTGTTGATGGAGAAGAGGACGAGCCGATAAACCATCGAACGAGTCCTTGACAAAAATTATTATTAGGAGTAGCGAGGAAAGAGGGGTCGACTAGCATACTCCTTGGTTGTGTTGCCAATAAGAAGGTACCTTCGCCAGAGGAATAGGCATATCGTGACCGCAATAAACATATCTACAACAGCACCGTCGATGAAATATGCGATGGCGACACCCTGGATAGACGTAAAAACTCAGCTATTCAGCGAGATTTTCGGGAACCTGCCTTGCTTGTGGAGGTGAATTGCAGTTCGTTTGTCGCTGGAAGGCTGTTGTGGAATTGTAAATCAAGCATTCAGTTGAATCAGTCTCAAAACGTTCACCTGATAATCATAAAAACTATGCGGCAAATTTTGGAATCAGGGCTTCATGTACGGTAAAGAAATATTTCTCTACCGTACTCACTGATTCCGTCGACTAGATGGTTCAAGTTCCTTAGTATACGACAATGCAAGAACAAACATCACCTACCGAATTGAAAAAGGATGGCCGGTGCCTTTGAGAGCGGGCAACTTGTAAGTATGTGAGGAATAAGGGCACTGAGTGGAAGTCCTACGAGGAAACTAATGATAGTTTTGTTTTTATCACTGACTGAAGCGAAATTAAAGTCCATCGTTATTGAAGCAACATATTCCGAGTCTCACATATCCAAATTCGGTATGCGAAAAATCCTTGGGCTGGTGTGGTGACCAGGATCTGCGAGATAATGAGTATGTGAGATACATGAGAGATCAAGACAATTCTCTAACCGTGAAAAGGACTTGTATCTGGGAGAAATCAGAGGGATTGTAGTCATTATTAGTGATTGAATAATAAAGACTGACCAAATACTCGCTGTCCAGCCAGGATGCTTTAGTACGGACCAATATTTCTCTAATCTGCAAAAACGTACAAGAAAATATGATCTGGACTTGCCATCGCGTTGTCGCGTATTACCTTATACACTAGAGATACCGCGCACTCAGTTAAAATGCCCGACAGAACATTGTCAGCCCACTTACCTCCGGAAACGATGAGGCCTTGATGCACTGTATCCATAGACCTATTCGCGGACATCAAAACATTGCGGCAACCCAGTGGAAAATGTATAACCAGAGCCAAATAACCTACGGGGAGAGCGTCAGGAGTTAGTAGGGCCCTAGATTGCCAAATTTCTTACCAAACACTTGATGTGGTGATCATCGCTGTGTGTACTATATAAAATTATTAACGTAGGAGTTCACCAATTCTGTGCGAGATCGTACTTGAAGAAGTACAGAACACTGACTCGGAGCGATATGAGTCAGTCGTGAGTTTTGTGGAGGTCAGTACTGACATTTGTAGGCAGGATATCCCTGTATTTGTATCAGACAATGAAGATTGTAATAGAGACGTTCGTGCTTACCCCAAAGAGCCATAGCGAACAAGACCGACAAAACTTCGATACCAGAAAATAAGAAGAAATCAGGCATTGAAGAACAGTGCTGCGGCAGCAGATGTCGTGTGGGGTATGTTCAAGGAGCAGGCTAGAGATGAAGAGCAGCTTTTCGATAGTGCATGTTGTTGCTGCAGGATTTTTTAAGTGCGTCAGGGATCTTTCCAGATGACGAATGCTGATTTGACGGTCATGTCATGATACTTGGGATGAATTGGAGGAGACAGGGCACCGTCAGGTTCCGATCGCGAAATCATTATCGTTGAGTCAGTGCCTCGAGACAGGTCCTACTATGGACCGTACAGGCCCTTCGTTTCGTTGAACACAGCTACTTGCAAGTGTGCCTCGTGAAGGGATCACTATCATGATCTATCCCAGCTTGAATTTCTGAAAAACACCATGACGCAAGAACCTGAGAGATTCAATCAGTAAATCAAGTCTAGGCCTCAAACTTGTATGAGGCCGCGGGATGGGGTTCGGCTGCCGGTGTAGAGAGTTGAAACTCCGAATCATGCCGCTATCGTGCCGTTACGGCATAGTCAGCAATTCGTTCAAGATCGACCGAGGTAACATGCCAAGTCTCCCCCATCTCCCTTGCAGTTGCATCTAGACTATCTGACCTGAAGACAAAAAGGATATCTATCGACTGGTCCGCTTTTGTCTACCTTATGATCTGTATGACTCTTGGAAGGCGTCTCAAGACCGACGCCAGAAGAAAACAAAGTTATTTTTATGGCAACATGACCATGCTAAATCTTCAACGGTCCTGGTCCATCCAATAGCCTGAATGTTCCTGAACACATTTTCTAGCTAGCCTCATCATCATCAAGGAACTCAACGGTCTCACCCGCCATTTCGGTGAGCAGGGAGTACCAGAAGGTATGACTTTTTCCTAGTAGAGGCTTGCCAATCCCATCAGGGCTTGCCAATTGGAGTGGCAGGGGTATGAGAACACATATCTGTGAAGGTTGATGTGGCTACAAGAGGGAATTGACTATTGTGGATAGTCGGAGAGCACGAAGAGTGTGAGGCCCGATGCGTGGTATGCCCAATTATGTTCTGTGCTGAGCTGAGAGTGGTGTTGACATCGGGTATGGTTAATTATTGTCATCAGGTCTGTTTAGCATGTCTCAAGAGGCATCAAGTACAAACTAGAATGAATGGTAGCAGTAGTCACACTAGCATGTGAGAAACTTACAATTTGCGAGTGTTCGTATTTCACTGTGTTATCGTTATCACTCATGCCACATCAGAGGACATACACCGGTCTACAATACTAGTCCGGTGTTAGTGGTTACCTGGCATGGTCAGTTGTGTACAAGCCAGGCTGCCTCAAAAATTCCCGCTAAGCTGAATGGTGTCTTGAAATCTAACACAGCCAAACCCAATCGAAAACAGCAAGGCGTCCGAGAGCTCATGCGTAGAAACTTGAAGATGCCCAAAAAACCAAGTATAAGTAGTCTTTCGGGGAAATCCTTTGCTTTGTATCGCAGACTCACACATTGACCGTATCTGCCAGAATGTATGTTGCTCGGTCCCATCTAGTAGGAATTCTATTGCCTCACAACGACAGATACGGCACACGAAGATATGAACAACCAGATAACACTTCTACATTGTGGGACTAGATATGAAGTCCTCCCAGCGACGTGTTCGGAATGGCTGTTTTCAAGATCAGTGCATTCATGATCCGTCTGGGTGATATTGATGATGATTAATTGATTAATACTCCTTGATCTGGGTGTGCGTGTAGTTCGGTGATCCACACGACTACAGTCTGACATTTCTGTTCAATAATATTATGGGACTGAAGAAATTGCTTCAGCGACATCTTGCTCATCTTACAGTTTTTACTGTTTGGATGGGTCAAACTTGAGACCATTGAAGATGCGATTCAGTGAGGCGGTGTTGATGGTGAGTGGTTTGAATCGGGATTGGACGCAAAGGCGGATGTGATTGTAGGGATATCTGTGGGAGCTGGTAATGACAGTTTCACTGGACTCCCTCCGATGGTGCTTCTGGCAGCATACAACTATTCATCGACATTGTGAACAACATTTCCCAACAACCAGAACACTTATGTTCAGTCGCTCAATACAGCTCCTGCTCAAAGGCAATGATGTCTCTTCTGGTCCAGTTCACACCAGGTTTACTTACCAGATTATAGTGCAGATCCCAATTCGACCAAGAGGTATCCTAGCAAGGAAAGAGACACAAGCGCTTCTAGATGATTCCACAAATTACTTGGGTATTATCATCTCTGTAGTAGCCTCTGTACTAATCAAAGTCCAGCGAGACGTAAATCCAGACCATTGCGAATCGAGACTTGTCGTCTATAACAAAAATCGAACAAGTCACTATTCTCAACGGAGCTGGAGGTTGAAGTTTGCTTATCGAGACGCAATGTAATGTCACTATACAAGGATAAAGAAGAACATATGTGTTTGAGGAAGGTCACAATCATAGGCCGCGAAACTGCAGAGTCCAGACGCAAGTATGTCGAGGCAGAAAGTAATCGCACAGTCAACGTCGTCATAGAAAAGGAGAAAAGGAAGGAGTGGCAGTGCATTTTGTTTTCGGCCCGGGCACATGTACAAAGTCCCCGATTCTTTCCGAGATAAGGAGGAAACGACAGAGGGTTCTGTGGAAACGATAACGACCATCCTCCGGCCAACTGGTGCGACTAGGGGCTAGTTTGTACTTATTTAATGACTCTGCACGCTATATGGTTAAATAATTACCTTTTATAGTAAAAGATAAGATAACACAAACCCCCTATGTCTTAGAGTGTTATTCAGCAGGCTGCAGCTGACTCCGTCGCTTTCCGAGGTGTCATATCTATATATTTGCTCGTGGAGTTGTTTTTCTTTTCACCCTCTTTTTCCCTAACAGCTTGTCTGCGCAAAAAATCTGCACTTTGAACTGTTTCGAAACAAGTCTGTCTATTTTCTAGCTTTGCTTATGGTCTCTATCGGCGCATCTCTCTGCTTCAAGAGTTTCCCAAAATTTGTTTGTGTGTGTACTTTGTATCGACGTATCTCTCCGCTTCGAAGGAGCATCTCTCTGCTTCAAAAGTTTCCCCGAGTTTCTTTGCGTGTGTACTTTGTATCGGCGCATCTCTCTGCTTCGAAGGTGCATCTCTCTGCTTCAAAAGTTTCCCCAAGTTTGTTTGCACATGTACTTTGAACTTAGTGTTGCCTATCGTTTCTATCGGTGTTTCTCTTCTTCAAAACTGTCGTACACTCTGTGTTCTACCGTTGTTTATCATCTACTCTCTGTGTCTTTTTGTTCAGGTGTGAAAGTGTTGGCTATTATCCAGATCTCGAAGTTAGCGTTGCTTATCATTTCTATCGGTGTTTCTCTTCTTCAAAAGTGTTGTACACTCTGTGCTCTACCGTTGTTTATCATCTACTCTCTGTGTCTTTTTTTACAGGTGTGAAAGTGTTGATTATTATCCAGATCTCGATCTTTTAACCGCCTGTTCTATAGTTGACAACGCTTGGCGTATAGTAATATATTGCTCCCTGGGAGTATTGTTGCATATTTCGTGCTTGGCACCTTTATTTAAATGAGTTTCCCTTTGATAAAGTACGCTTGTCGTTGTGCTCATGTTTTGGATGAGGACTTGGTACCTACAGCTAGTCAACAGGATTCTGTTGCATGCTATCCTGACTGTTACATTCATCCTGACATTTTTAGGTCTTCTGAGCGAGTTTGTCTGTGGCTTCGTGAAATATTTGCTGCTGAAAGCAGATGGTTTGATGTAAAAGTTGTTTACTGTGATGGTAATTTTCTGGTCAAAGATGTGTCCTATGATCTTAGGGTAATACTCACTTGTGAGGACATTCAAAAGTCCAGTTTTCATCCACGGACATATTACAAACTGAATCAACCTGTACTTTGTACAAATCCTTCATGGTCGTATCATATGGAAGATGAATTAATTGATTCATTTGAGGGTATTACAGTTAGAGAGATTACTAGAGTACTGGGTTGTTGGCGGAAGGTAAAAAAAAAGAGACGAAGCTATTTAAATCTTGGCACATTCGAATTATATTAATTATAGTAATAATGTAAAAAATTACAAATCGTCAGAGAAAGAATCGGGGACCCGGTGCCCGCACCGCTAACGATATGTAAGCCTACAAAACTTCACCCGGTGATTCTAACACATTCATTCAATCCTCGGCCTTCGACATCATCATCATGGACTGCGCTTTCGTACTTGGCTGTATTTCCGCCAACTATAAGAGAGATAGAAGGCGCTTAAAAGCACAGCACCTTGCACTCGACCTCCTTTAACAACCATGCCTTTTCATACTATCCAAGAGAATCCTGACGGTTCTGAGAGCGAGAGTCACTGGTCAAGGACTCATATCTCCCAGGATGATCGTCCAGAAGTAGAAACTATGACATCTTACTCCCAGCGTCGTCGACGCAAGTCGAGGCGCAGGACAATGGGTATGGAACGTATTGAGTACATCATCAAAGGTGCGTCTACTTTTCTCTTCCACTGGCTGCTCACCTCATAAAGTGCTAGGAAGTGACCCATTTGACTACGAGCAGAAATTTCCAGAGGATAAGCAGCACGAGGAGATGGGTCCAACCGCTAGAGTGTGGAGAACATACCTCGAAGAATGTGCCCCATTTGACATTGAAATGGTGGAAGGATGGAGAGATGGATTAGATGTTCTTCTCGTCTTTGTGAGTGCAATTGCTCATAAATTAATAATTCTTCATTAATAGAATCAAAGGCTGGTCTCTTTTCTGCAGTGGTTACAACTTTCGTCGCTCAGACATCACAGAGCCTCCAGGTTGACTACGGCCAGGTCACTGCCTCGCTTTTGATCGAGCTCATCAGTGTTCAACGCTTTGCAGCGAACGGTTCCCTCGTAAATGATGTCCCTCCCTCAGACCTTGCTTTTCGTCCCTCAACATATGATTCGTGGGTCAATGGCTTGTGGTTTACGAGTCTCTCACTGAGTCTTGCGACTGCCCTATTCGCTGTTTTGACAAAGCAGTGGATTCATCAGTACATGTCTGTGCCATCAGGGACACCACGGGACAAATGCCGTGTGCGTCAATTCCGATACATGGGTCTACAGCAATGGCGTGTAGCGGTTATTAATGGACTCCTGCCTGTCCTGATGAGCACATCGTTGGCTGTGTTTCTTGTGGGTCTGGTTCTTTTCATTGTCCCCTTGCGCATACCGATTGCATGTGTCGTTGGAGCAATCACTTTCATATCATTTTTCGCCTACCTTGTCGCCAACTTTCTTCCGATCGTATACCCTTCATGCCCCTACAAGACTCCGCTGTCACAATACATATTCCCACTCTACACCTATATCTTGCACAATGGCCTTTTCAATTTGTTGATGTCCCCGATCTCCAAACTCAGGACGCGTCCGGCCCATATATCACCCTCGGGAGCGCCTACTATTCGTACGCTTAGGGATGCTGAGCGTATGGCTGTTGAGGATAGTGCGGATGAAACCGACGTGCAAGCACTAGCTTGGCTCATTCACATGTCGTCCAACCCAAGCGTGCGGAACATTGTGACAGAATCCATGAGCGCTTTGCCACTCAAGTCTGTCAAATCTCTCGAGCGCCGTATACCTCGCATCTCGTCCGAATGTTCTACAGCTCTCTTTGAAACTCTTGGCTCCAGCGATGACATCGCTGGACAGGAAAGTCAGATGGATCGTCTGCTTCGAGCCCATCTTCGCTTCACAGACTCGTTCTATATCGGAAGAATGCCGCGACCTGCGAGGGGATACTTCTCTCCTGATATTTATGCAGACCTTCTGTCTATTCAGAAGGATTGTCGCAAGGAGATCCGGGAACTAATCAAGTCCAATTTGACAGCGCTACCCAATGACCCTACAGCTCTTCACTTACAACCCATTGTATGGGCATATCTGCTTCAGAAGTTACTCCCATCTGGCCCTGATAACCTCGAAGTGATGCAGCTATTGTTCATCGAAATACCTTCATTCTATTGGAGTGCCAATTTCATTCCCCCTAGTACGCAAGTCATCGAGCGTAAAGGGTGGAAATTCCCTTACATAGATGGTGTTGCGACTACGCTTCCGATGGCGATTCGAGGGTGCTTGTACCTATATGTAGCTGAGGTCCTACTCCAAGATCACATGCGTATTGAGCCCACCATCTTTCGCCAGACTCGCACGGACGTTCACCCACTGGATTCGCGGCTCTGTGTTCTCTTGAACGTGGCTGGCTCCCCTTCTATGCGGAGCATGGCCCTCTCTGCCCTTCCTTTTCATCACAGTTTGTTCATCAGTATCGTAACAAACATCGGTGGGATCCTGGGTATCAAATCCCTTCCATCAGATTACAGCGACACGCCTACCATCCCCTTGGACAATAATCGTTATGCTGTCCTGAAATTGTTATACATGCTGATCTCGTCGCTTGAATTTGATGATGCTTTAACCCTCCCTGAGAGAAACGTTGTCTTGACAACTTTCTTTCGAGTTCTAAAGTCTACTTCCCCTCGCCCACCATTCCTTGCCGAATACTGGTGCACACCACAGCGAGCAACCAAATCTGTTCAAATTGCCTTGGAGGACACTTCATGGGGCACGCTTTCCCACCGTCGTCATGCCCTTGAACTTGGTACCTATTGTTTACGGTCCACTTCTTTCACGAACGAGACACTGGCTTCTTTCGTAACGAGTCTCTTCGAACAGCTGCACACGGAGAATGATGACTCGCAGCCAATATTGTTCTTGAACCTGATTGTCATCGAAATGGAATCCAAACATTTGGATGCTCAGACATGCCAGCAATCGCTGGAATATTTGCACACGCCCGATAATTTGTTCGCTTATTGCGCTACCCTCATTATAAGGGATGACACGACAGCTCTTCGCCGTCTCGCACTCCTCCGTCCCAACCATCCTGCTTGGTCTGGTTGTCTACAGCAACTGCACTTGGGTGGGGAATGGGGAGACGATCAACGCATTCGTATCCTTACCGCTTTCAAGGCATTTATCGAAGCTGGGTGCGTGGGCACATTTGGGAAAGATGACGAGGCGTATGCGAATTCCATGCGACTAACTGAAGGAGATGAGAATTTTCTGCAGCATCGCTGGACAACGGTGTGGCGTAGGGTCTGGCGGTTTATTGCAGGAGAGCCTAGTCATAAGAGGAGGTCATCGGACAATGGCAATAATGCAGTGTAGTCTACTCCCTGCAAGAGAATTCTTTGACAACGTCTTTCTAAGTATCACTTCAGAGATGCGTTTACAGTGTATTTAGATAGATGTAGAAACACCTACTAGCTAAACGGAATGAGTGATTCTCGAATAATGATCGTATTTTAAGTAGTAACACTTGAAGAAGGAATTGGAAGTGAGATTTTGGGTGATTTGTCGATAGCTGAACGTTGAGATCTGAAACTTTGGCCTATTTTGTGCAGAGTCTCTTCGAACAGCTACGCACACGGGACGATTACTTCGTACTAATGTTCCTGAAATTGATCGTCACCGAGATGGAATCTAACCGTTTGGGTGTTCTGAGATGTCAGCAATCGCTGGAATATTTGCATGAGCCCGATGTTCTCTTCACTCTCCGCAAGACCCTTTTGCGTTGGACGCAACCAACTTGCTTCGTCGTCTCGCTTTCTTCCGTCCCAAGGACCCTGCTTGGGACGACTGTATACAGCGGTTGCAAGACCTCCAATCCCCTAAATGGGGATACGATCAACATGTTCGTATCCTAACTGCTTTCAAGGCATTCATCGAAGCTGGATGTCCGGATGTCTCTGCATCTGGGATGCATGACGACCCGCATCCTGAGATAGGCGTGGTATTGCGCGAGGTCCACGTGACGGTATCGAGTAGTAGCAATGTAGTGTGAAAGTATATTTTGACAATTTCATTCTAAATAACACTTCAGAGATGCACCGTAAGTAGCGTTTTGAGATAGATGTAGAAGCGTCTACTAGCTGAAAGGAATGCCCGTGTCCCGAGGAAAGCGGGAATTTTGATCTTTATTTGGACTTTCAATGATAACGAATTCGAAGGCGGATATCGATGTGGGATTTGGATGATTCCTCAACGGTTGAATAAGGCTAACGGGTTAACGAAGAAGGCCACTCGTGTAACAGCTCTTGGAAATGGAATTTCTGAGCGGTAATCGATAGCTAAGATGCTCAATAATATATATATCTGGGTACAGTTTTAGCAAAGTGATTATGGCTGACGAAAAACAGAATACGCACATAACAGTCTAATGAGCGCAGGACTACAATTCCTTGTCATAAGGCGGCAGGCCCCATTGCTCGGGAATGAAATCATCGATGGATCTGAGAGTGACATCTGCCTTTTCGTCTACAGTATACTCCACCCCCAGAAGATTGCTATCCGGTACCCACACAACTGAGATCCCATTAGCCATCGACTTTAAATAGAAACAGTATATCAACGCACCGTTCATTCCCGCTCGTTTTCCAGCTTGTACACCGGCGAATCCATCCTCAAACACTAGACCTTTCCTCCTCTCCAAATTCTGGACTTCTGAGACTGGGCCGGGTGCGCCTACATCTCTGCCTAGTAACTCTCTAGCCGCGACCAAGAAGATATCCGGGGCAGGTTTTGCTTTCATAGCGATGGCTTCCCATTTCTCATCATCAGCACATACGATATTCCCTTCGAAACAATCAAAGACATCACTGAGATGTCCTGTCTTCTTCTCATACCTCAGTCGCCCGGAACTAGTCGCTACTGCGATGGGAACCCCATGCTTTCGGAGGTGCTGCACGAACTTGCGCACGCCAGGGAGAAGGGGGACGGAGGGAAGGAGTTTATCTTGAAGTATATTCTTCTGTTCGATGTAGGAATCGACAGACAGAGAAATTGAGGGGAAGAAAGAGAGAAGGTACTCGGCAGAGGCTCTCTCAGCTATTCAATCCTTGTTTAGATTTGATAGCGAAGGATTTTATCGGACGCACGTTTGCCCATGCATCCTGCTTTTATGTCCCAGGTCATCTCTTCGCCATGCGGGGCCAGGATCTGATCTATCGATATTATGTGAGCCCAGTGAGGGATGTAAGGTAATTATTGAACGCACTGGTCACTTCAGTATGGATCCTTTCTGTGTCAATCAACAATCCTGTTACAAACAACCCAGTGAGAGACCGATATATCCTTCGTCAAGGAAGACTTACCATCCAAATCGAAAATCACATATTCTACTGTGGTGGCCACCATTCTTTCGGACTTGGAAGTGAAAAGGAAGAACCCGGTGCAACGAGGCTGTCATTCTGGTCCGATGGACGAGGGATTTGAGGATTTAAACATGTGCTCGTCGTTGTGTTCTATTGCATTGTCGCATCGTGAATTTGAGGAATAAGGAAATGTTGGTGAGGATGATGACGGGGCTGGTTCGTCGTGGTGGCCCCGTCGGGGCCCACAATTGCTGGGTCGAGTAGAACATTCACCAATTTCAAATTCCACGTGGATTTCACGGCTCAGACTAAATACGCGACGCAGCTCAACAATAACCGATTCCTAATTCCATCACTGTAACGCCCACTATGACTACTACTACGAACGACGCCGGGCAAATATCGCCTGAATTGACAATAACGGCTGTTATTGGCGCGTCTCGTCGCTGGTGACCCTCGCTCAGCAATACTATTCAAACCATCGTGGTCCCCCGAGCTTTTTTTAACGTCTCCGCTAGACCACTATCCGATATCCAAATTACCTGGCTCTCCCAATGAATGTCGTGCTTATGAATATGTAACGATATTCCGGAAGCGCGTTCATCCGCGCGGAATTCGGAAATGCTCCGACAGAGAAAAAAAAATATGACTCAACTTGAACAGAAGGGAGTGTTCTTGCACCAATACCGCCATGTCTACGATAGCTGCAAGGTATGTGTCGTGATTATCTGGCTCTGATAATTGCTAACCAGTACTATAGCGTAAACCAAGCAGGACAAGATACAATGGAGCTCGAAGACATCCGTCCTACGCCTTCCACCTCCCAATCGAATATCGTACAGGAAAATGCTGAAGATTCTGATGAAGCACCGCTCAACGCAACATCCTTGCCGCCTATGGTTAGTATGAACCGTTATTGCACCCAAGCTCAACCTCACCATTCATCGTTCAACAGGATCACGGCTTCGACGCTTGGGCATACATGATCAGCGCATGGCTCATCGAACTTCTCGTCTGGTCTTATCCCTTCTCCTATGGCGTTTTTCTCAACTACTACGCCTCACACGAGTTCAAAGACACGTCGTCTACGCTCCTTGCGCTTGTTGGATCCCTTTCCACAGGACTGATATACCTCTCATCCATATTGATTCTTCCCATAATCGCACGATTCCCGGCGCGGAAGAAACAGATGATGTACGTCGGCCTGGGAGTAAGTGTCGCGGGGCTGATTGGAGCCGCGTTTTCGAACACTCCGGAAATGCTTGTCCTCACTCAGGGCATCATGTATTCGATTGGTGGAAGTAAGTGTTTTTAAGTGGGTTCGTAAAGGACCATGCCTGATCTCGCTCAGGTTTCCTTTACTATCCCGTCATGACATACATGTTTGAGTGGTTCTCAGACAAGAAAGGATTGGTACGTCCTTTATCTTGATGCAAGGCGACAAAATTAATCGCTCTGTACAGGCGAACGGACTTATCTTCTCAGGAACTGGTATGCTTACGTCTCCGACCTGTCTCACACTAGTTAACACGCATACAATCCAGGTGTTGGTGGTGTCGTCATGCCAATTATCACTGAAGCCCTGCTTAACAAGTATGGACGCAAAGTAACAATGCTGGCCATGGCGACCAGCTTTGCTCTCCTCGTGATCCCCGCGTTCCCCTACATCAAACCCCGTGTCCCAGCATCCCATATCGTCCATCGACGGCCGATAGACACTCAATTCCTCAAGTACCACCCTTTCTGGGTTCTGTTTATCGCAAACTTGGTTCAAGGATTGGGAACATTCTTGCCCACGCTCTATCTGCCGAGTAGGTCCACTTTATACTTCCAGGCGAGATGTTTCTCTTATGTTCCTAGCCTTTGCGACGGATCTAGGACTGAACAATGCGACCTCAGTCGGAACTTGGTCCCTATCTCTAATGAATGGTACGTTTAGTCTTCCCAAGGGCAACTACATCAGACTCAAGTCACTCTGCAGGCGCATCCGCTCCCGGCCTAATCTTCCTAGGCTACCTCTCCAACCGCTTTGACCTGCGCATATCAATCTTCATCTCCGCCCTCGGCTCCTCCCTCGCGGTCCTCTTCATCTGGGGATTCACCACTCACATCGCGCCGTTACTCGTCTTCGCCTGCATCTACGGATTCCTTGCTCCTAGCTGGTCGGCAATGTGGCCTCGGTTCATATCCACGGTTGCAGGTGATGATCCACACCAGGCGTCTATCATGATGGGGATCTTCATGGCTGGACGAGGCGTGGGGAACGCGCTCTCGACGCCTATCTCGTCGGGGTTGTTGCGTCCTTGGGCATTCACAGGGAAATCGATATTCCCTTACAGTTTGGAGGGTTATGTATGAATTCGTTCGTTTGTGTCATCGGTTTTGGGTAGTTGACATCCGTTTGTAGGGCCCTCTTATCCTGTTCACGGGTATCACGCTGCTTGTGAGCACACTTGGAGTCAGCTATCGCAAGCCAGACCGTACTACCACAAATATCGCTGAGAGGATACCGAGGAGGTTCAGGCGCGCGTCGATATCGCCGCCGTGATTGTCTGTGGAGAAATTTCATTTTAGTCAAAAGTACGGGACTGGGAAAGTCTCGAAATACCTGATATCGGACATTATGTTTAATACTACCTGGAACGGCTATTCCAGGATTTAGGAGACGTACAGGTCTTGGCAGCGGACGGAGGGCCTCACTACCTTTTGTTTTTGGCGCTATTATCACGCACGGGGGTACGTTGGTCAGAACGTGTATTTGAGAACTTGCTTTGTCCAAATTCCTTCTAATCAAATTGGGCAGTCGAAGTTGGTATAACATCGAGATGTTTGTAAATTGTGACGCACAGCAGGGATGTTACTGTCGCCGTGTCTGCTGCATAGACTGTTCTGGTCTTCCGAGGAGGACTATGTACAGAGTTAATCACACCTGACTACATATTATTTGTGCCATGCTTTATTTTGTTCGGAGGAAGCATACCTCTGGACATCGTTGACACGGTCAAATCCAAATCCAATCAATCTGCAACCCGGTGATAAATCGAGTTCAAAGATTCGTGTCTGCTAGGTACTCAGGATATCAAAAAGATATATGTAGAATCTCCATGACTTTTGGAAACGGACCGAAGCAAGCTAACATCTTGTGGTCTGAAGAAAGTCTACTTGTACTCATCCGGTTTTTTAAACGCTATAACACCTATCTCTTCACAGAGACGGGCACGAGGGTGTCCCAGTTCTACCATTCCTGCACTGTATCGCCCATCGATGTAAGATCTTCATATAGTTCCCCAAAGAATGCCCACCAGCCTGAATAAAGATAAGACCTTGCCCAAAGAAAGAAGGAATCATTCTCACTGAATGGCTTGGGGACTGGAACTGCCTTTCCGAAGCGACGATTCACAGCCCGCACATCACCCGGTCTCTCGGTGTGGACACCATGGCCCGAGAACCGCATGACGCGGTTCACGTACGTCGAATGCGACAACAAATCCTTTAGAGGGGTTGCTTCGATGCACTTGGACAGGGCGGCGGGAGCCATAGCGATCCTGGCATCCCGCAGAAACATTCTCCAGTTATGGTCAGCGTAATCATCATGGATATACTCAGGCTCCGGGTCATCAGCGGTGATTTCCCAGTCCACGGGCAGAACACTGAGCTGTGTCGTGGCTTGGTCGAGCGCTATGGAAATTCGGGTCCTGATGATTTGGTGTTGATGGAGTATGAGAGAGAAGAATCCCCGTCGGACGTAGTACCTGATTTCGAGGAAAATGCGGGTGAGGTTTGGGAAACACTTGCGAAAGCCGATGTAGTTGGGGAAGCTGGATAGGGTTGTGTATGGTTCTTGGGCGGCATCCTTGGTTGCGTCGACAAGGTCGACATGGCAAGTAATAGTACAAGTGGAACGAGGGAGATGAATGCCATAAATTAGAGAGTCTTTGTTACGTATGATTGAGCTGAGATAGAAGAGATATTCTTTGGATGGAATGAAGATGTTCCGGGACGCAATGTGGGCAAAGACGTCCTTCCAGAGGCTGCTGATGAGGGGGCAAGTTTTCATGAACAGGATTCTATCCTTTGACGAATGTTCAGAGTACCAAAACTCAGAGACAATGGCGTGAATAAGCTCAGGAGGGAGCTGGCCGAACATGAGAGAAAGTCGGCTCGTTGTCCGTGTTGAGGGTAGATACTGGATACTGATACTGGATCATTAGTAATACACCATTTTTGGCAGGTAGACCCTGAACATGCCTCTGAATCGTCTCGTCGCTCATCAGCATCACAGCCCACAAATAACAACGCGCGAAGCGCTGCCTAAGGGATTCCAGGAAATGCCAGAGTTTACCGCCGGTTTCGCTGGGTTTCCACGGCAGTTATCTGCCATGCCCATATTTGGAAGTAGTATTCCACGCTTTCACAGAATTTTCATGGGTCTGCTTCTCCACCTTCATACAGGATTTTCTGTACATACAGTGAATAGACTATGGTTTATAGTATAGTAAAGTCTGGAAACAAAAAACAAAGCACGTAGGCAGATATTCATGTAAAGAGTAAGTACCCGCCAAAGTTATCTGCCATTAGCCCCTATAGTTATCTGCCGTCGGCCCGGAATCAACCCGAAGTTATCCACAACATTTCTCGCTGTTGCTTCCTGCTTGTATTTTGTTTCTACTTGCATGGTTCAATTCCCAAAATTTAATCTTTACTCATATCCTGCTTTGATGCAAAATCTTTGAACTCTGCCATGCAAAATGCATTGAACAATCCATTATTCACTGAGACTGGCTTGTCTTTCAACTCTTATGATTTCCTCTCTTAAGAGCATGGCACTTCAGAAGAAACTAAGGGATTAAGCATTACACACTATATGCATGAAAGCAAGGCCCAAGCCCCGAAAGTAGAATATTAGGACATGACATAGCCATGGCTGCAGCACTCGTAAACTTGCATATACCAAAATAAACTTGAAGGTGTTCCTAATGTTTGATTGAGGCAGCAAGGCTATTTGAATGAAGCCATTCCAAGATCTAACATGAAAATATACCAATCGGCACCAAATTTTCGGGGTGCAATCTTGGCCTGAAATCTTTCTTGTTTTATTCTTTTTCTTCTTTTGGGGCATACAATACCCAGTGAAATGGATGGAAAACCACAGATACCTCTCAGTATGATTTTTGTTATTATATATATTTCATTCACATAATTAACTAACAGATATCATATTAGGAACACACTCATCCAGAGTGACTCCCAGACCCCATCATTACATCCATCCTCTGATCCAACTACAGTTCTTAGCCCATAAACGTGTTGCTGATGCTCAACCACCAGTTGCGGAAATCCAAGTGTCCATGGCAAGTTGTGCAGGTCATGACTCAAATAAGAGGCACTTACAATGTTGTGGACCTGCAAATATACCTTCAAACATACTGAACAAGCACATGATTACATAGAACACATAGTAGAAAATGCTTACTCTGACTGTTGTGCAGTCTTGCAATTTTTGCCTGTAAATGAAGTCTACATGGGCCATGCGAAGTCATTTTTCACTAAGTCATTTTCCCTTTTTGGGATCCAGTATCTGAACCGGCATTTCGGCTTAGCGTGAGACCTCGCAGAGTGCCGCAAGATACTGGACCCAAATAGGAAACTCCCACGAATTTCCAGCCATCAACATCCAAACGCTTTCCATCAGTTCTCGTCACTCGGAACGGGTAGAAAATTGCCGCTGGAGGTGCCGTAAGCGATTTAGATTCACGCTGTGGATTCTCAGGTGCGTAGAGCTATTATAATGTCCCTTTTTTCTCTTTTTCTTCTTTCTTCCTTTCCTTTTTTGGATTTCTTTTATTTATTTATTATCTGACCCTCAACACCAGTATCGAGCCAGAAAGTCTCAGAAGTGCCTCGGCATGCAGCTCCGGCATCGCAAAAACTGCCGGTTCGCCGGTATGTGCCTACGACATTGAAGTATATGGGCGACCACCGCAATATGTAGTCTGTTCGACCCAGCGCCGATGGTGCCTTGATTTGATCACCGTTCTCTTCCTTATTTAATAAAATGGGTTGTCATGAGAAGGACCATGCCGACCTGTCGCCGTCGCCGCATTATTCTTAATTATTTTCTGTATTCAAGCGTTATGATTTGCAGTCAATGTTGAATAAGTACCCTGACCTGACGCTTTGACCGGAATGGTTCGACATTTTTCTGGACGTAGATGTTTCCGCTTCCCTGCCTGCTAGTTTGCTACCGTCGATGGCGTTATTGACAGCGAAAACCCCAATTCTTTTTCGTTCTGGTGCGGGGAGCGTGCCCTTTACACTGATTCGAACCCCACATCATGACAGAGTGCCACAAAGCGAACGGCGCGTTCGTCATGTCTGGAACGGAGCGAACAGAAATTCATGGTGCGGCGCCTCACCGGAAGGTCGGTCCTGAGTGCGTTGAAAACATCCGAGAATCGACCTCCAAGTCGCTGTCCACATTATCGGTCCGCCTCTTACGATAAAACACTGTCATCCACTTGCTGCCGAATATCCGATGACTTGCATACCAAGGCTACGAGAGAATGGAATCCAGAGAAAATGGATGAACACGGAGGACAGCCACGGAGATACCCTGCGATGGACGACTGTGTTTCCGTCTTTGTACATGATTGTCCGATGCTGATTTTCGGAGGGCTTGGAAATGCGAAGATTCGCGGGAAGGCTCTGTTCCTGTGCAAATTAAACGAGCTGACTGCGGAGCAGACGCGGAGGATGGATCGGCGAACCAATTGCGCCTACTGACGCCCACTCTAACCCAACATAGATCTCGGAGGTGATGGATACCAGACTGCGTGCACAGAAATAGCAAACAAGAATGTCTAGAAGGGCCAGCTTTGCAGAAATACATTGATACAGGCTGTGATTATCATTATTCAGGTTTGGCGTATCCCCGGTCGATGTAAACAGTCTGGAAAGAACAATAAACCGATGAGTTACAGTCAAAATGTGTTGCTAGGAAGTACACACCGGTTAGCTCAACCTCAAGAAGGCGCTGCCTGCCCAGACGCGAGAGTCCTTTCTGAATAACGTCTTCTAATTCCCGCATCATCATCATCGCACCCTCCCCGCCCTCTCTGAGTTGTATCCGTACTACAACTTTCCTCAGTTCCCTCATTTGCGACCGTGTAAGCACCTTGTCCAATTCTTCCCACTGATAAGACTCGGCGAAGAAATGAGAAGTCACGTCGCTCTCTTCAACATCCGCATCATAAAAGTGCACTCCGACGTTGATGACAAGTTCTTCTAACTGATACGCTTCGTCAGAAACCCTGAGTGTATCAGTCCACCATCGAAGCAATGGCTGATGAACAGGACTGTCCGAAATCGACAATGAGAGTGACTGGAGATGGCGCAGGTTGAGGTACGGGAGGCCATCTGTAATTGATGAATATCCGGGGTAAGCATTGTAAAGCGTTGTATATCAATCAAACGTGCCTGGCCGACTGATCATCCGCATCGCTCCAACGTCCAGCCTCTCCAATGAGTCTCTGGTCGCGTCTATGATGTTCCCGATGCTCTCCAGGTCGTCCGTGCTCGCAGGCCTCACGAGCAGCGTCTTCAGACCACGCAATGACCTCAAGTCTACGAGCATTTCCGCCACGTCCGACCCATAGGAATGGTACGCCAACTCAAGCGTGTCAAGTTTGTTCGGAGTTATCAACGACGAAGGCGGTGAAGATGGCGAATCGCACTGAAACTGATGTAAACTGAAATGCTTCAGCCGAGAGAAGCTCCGTATGAGGCTGTAGAATCCATCTTTGTCCTCGAACCTCAGAACGTTGAGGAATAGGGTATCCAAAGGCTTCGAAGATAACGCCGATTGTACCAGTTTCAGCACCAATGCGTCGACGTTGACAATCGATAGCTCTTGCAGGTTGGTGAGGGCATCGAGGATGCTGTGTAGTTCTGTCGGGTCCCATTGTTCCTTGCCGCGATTGCCTAAACCGATCAACCTCAGCTTTCTGACATATCGCAGGACGGATAACGGTGGTGATGAGAAGGGTGGGCGGCACTTCCTCAATGAAGAGGCGGGCAAAGGCGGTGCAAGAACAAGCTGTCGGAAGAGGTGCGTGCGTGCACGGTGAAGGAAGACGCGGCCTGCGAGCGCGCTGGCCCGCAGAGTGTGTACATCTGTCTGAAGTTCATCGATGATAAGGTCGATTAACTCTTGAGGAAGTTCTGGTAGGCAGTCTAAACACATTAGTCAGGTTGGAAACCATAGAGACAACAAAGAGAAAGCGCACTTGAGGATCCCTGTCCTATCCAGAATCTAGACATTAGACGGTTCATGGGGGCTCGGAAGGAATAGTATAGAATTGGTCCATTCGATTCCTTTGGGTCTTAAATGGACATCAAGTAGAAAAGAATGGAGATCACGAGCCGGCTCAAGAATAGGAACCTGACAACCACCTGCCATTGTTCTTGATCTCAAAAGAAGGGTCCTAGGGAAAGCCGCCAGAGCGATTTTGAAATGATGCCGTAACGATGGAAAATAGGAGTGTCTCGGGAGGTGGAGGATGCTTTGGACCGGGACGCTTCGTTCTGCGCTGGCGATTCGGAAGCCTCTGTCGACCGACAAATAATAAGATGGCTCTCCAAGGATCCGGACGGGACCGAAGGAAGTATTCGGAGCGAGATCGATGGAGATGTCGGTGGATTAAATCCATCACCATAAATGATGGTGTCGAAACGGAGTAGCCTTGGGCGATGCTCTCCCCAGCGCCCCCGAATCCGCGCATTAAAGCGCAGCAACCAGATCCCAATTCTCGTCCACTTCCACATCCCTCTGGGTATCCTAATATCATGCCCAAAACACGATCCCAGGCCTACATGAATGCTCTTCTTCCGTGTTTCGGAAATGAGGCAACCATGTGCGCACGTCATATTCCAATTCTGTCTCTCTCACAAATCGACATTGAAGCTCTGATTCACTCCCGCGTTTCCGGACCAATTGTAGGATAGCGACGACATATGGTTCCGGGAGTTTTTGCACGCTGTACTGGCTTTAAATCACTAATGTCGACGTCGTCGATCAGATTTATCGATTGCGACACCGATGGAGATTCAAGCTGACCCTTACCCAGCTCGATCTGGGTTCCTGGCACCACAATACTTCCATAAACCAGCACTCGCATTCGCTCTCGGTGAAGACTGCACCGCACACTGGAAGGTTTTCACCCACACATAGAAGACCCTCCCATGTTGGCATCAATGATGATGAACTGTGGCTTCATCACACTCCCAGCGCATGCTAGCCATCGTCACCAAACGTCTAGCGTCGATTTCAACTAGCAGTGAGCGACCACGTACCACTGCAGCGGTCAATCAGAGTCGGGAACGCTCATTATTTCATTCTCTTTGTGACTGGCGGGCGATCGTTCAGCACTGGTACTCCTTCCAAGCGAAAACACCCGCAGAAGCAAAAAGAAGCAGCGCCAGTGGCACTCTTTCTCATCTCAAGCGAACCGCCGTCGTCTTTCTGCTCCGTAAATGTCTACAAATAAGGTTCAGCGACACCTGGTTCACACGTTAATCCGGCTAGAGCGAGCCTTCATATACGCTGCATATTCCACATGACGGCAATATACTAGAAATGGGCACTTGCAGGCATCATCAATTGGGCCATAGAAGTTCGCTGCCGGCGTTGACGTTAAGCATTCCAAGCACACGTTATACGATGATTTGAAGTACGTTGACACTGTCCGCTTGCCGAAATCGGTCTAGAAATGCTCGTTATTTTCGCAAGTAACGAATGGTGTATTTGATACACTCACACTTGCTAGTCTTGATCAAAAAATTTCGCGACTCGATGGAAGACCATGCTCTTGGGCCACAGCAAGGAAGGGCTTCCTCATGTCAGCGCATTTTTGTTGACACAGAGCACTAGCAGTTTCCCTGATACTTTCGGCAGGACGTCAACATCCAGCGACCACTCATCGTCCGCCAAATGAGTGGTCCGCCACACCTGTCAATGGACGAATGGATTCTTGCATGACATCGACGCTAGGTGAACCATGCCTTCTCATGCTCTGACGTGTGGTGTTTCGAGATGCTCCTCCTAGTAGCCAAGAATCCGATGTGGCGTGTTTTCTGACCGGAAATAGCGAAAAATGGCTTGTCTGGAGGGACGACTTGATGGGTCTGGACATCGTTATTATCGGATGATGATGGCAAGGAGAAACCCAAGTTTCCTTCGTTAGTGTCCATTCATGATTTGAGTGACAAGGTGTACGATAGCTCTCGCATCCAATGACTGGGGAATTCTTTTGGAATTGGTGACTCGGTTTTCAACATTGCGCTTAGCGCCGATGTGAGCTAGATTGACCACTTCCCAAAAAAGCTCCGTACTCGTCCACTCGGAGAGGGGTGTTGTGCATCGAGCATGTTATCTTCACCAGTGCGCAGAGTCCGCCAGAGCCATACGAACCATTTAGAAACAGGACCAAAGCGCTTCATACACCTGTGTCAGTCCACCGCTTCTTCTGAGCGACTCGATACAGAGTAGTGGACAAGTTGGATAGGAAGCGTCGTCTGGGATATGGCTGGAGCGCTGAGTTGCAAAGGGGATGACAGTGCATGTGCTAACGCTTGGCGTCAACTCATTCCTGCATGGTTCAATCAGGGCCGACTCCGAAGGCTCTATCATGCCGTACCTTGAGGCAGACCTCGCCTTCTCCCCGTTTGCCTCGCTCCCATCATACTGTCGGCTTCGAAGCCCTTCCCTGTCGACGAGAAAACAAAGGCGCGTTTCCGAGCGTAAGACCTGAGTATATGCGCCGGCATTGAGTAAGAAACGTCGGCTGGACGGATCAGGAGTCGACTGGAGGTCAGCGACGCCTAGAGTTCGATATACGGTACTTACAAGTACGGGAATATTCATGCTACTCTGGTTCCACCGCCTTTATCTTCTCGTAAGAGTGATACAATGATACACATTTGAGTTCTGCAGCGCAGTCTTCGTATACACGGCTGAAGCAATAGCCGCAAGCTTCACAGATTCGCATGGAAAAACAAGATTGTGAGGAATATAATGAGGGAAATATGGACGCCCCAGACGAAAAGTTATGAGACGAGCATGAAGGCCACGTGCTACTCAAATCAATCAAGCAAAATTCAAATTCAACTTTTCTAACCGCAACTTACTTTGTCAGTATCTGTAATCGCAAGGATCGCGACGACAAGGCAAGATGGTCAAGATCGAATACGTTCTCTTTGACATGGATGGTGAGTCCCCTACTCGTCCCTCCCCATTTTCCGCTGAGCTGCAATTTCCAAGGCAGGCTTAATGATTGACTCTGAGAAGATCTACACCGATGTTACCAGTATGTTTCACGGAAAGGGATTTTAACAGGTTCAGGCTGACGCAAACACGATTCAGACGCCATCTTAGCACCCTATGGCTGCGAGATGACCTGGGATATCAAAGCTGGGTGTATGGGTAAGCGTACGTAGTATTCCTCCCTTGCTCTCCTCGATCCAAGTCCTCACCTCACTTTCAGCCGAAAGAGCAGCTGCTGAACATCTCTTATCACATTTCCCGGGAATCTCACTTACGCTTGAGTCCTACCTCACCCAACGGAACACCCTGCAAGACGCAATGTGGCCTACAGTCCCCCTTCTACCGGGGGTCGCCAAGCTCGTTTTTCACTTGAAGAAGCACGGAATACCTATTGCTGTCGCCACAGGATCGAGACGAAGGAACTACGAGCTCAAAACTGGACACTTACAGGAAGTATTTGGGTGCTTCGACGGACAAGTGGTATGCGCGGATGATCAAAGATGGGTCATGAAAGGAAAGCCTGAGCCTGATATCTTCTTGGTTGCTGCCAGGGACCTTTTACATCGTGATGTTGGTGAAGCAACGGGTGACATTTCCGAAGTGCACAAGGCAGAACGTAGCAAAGGACTTGTGTTTGAAGACGGGTTGCCCGGAATGCAGGCTGGGAAGCGGGCCGGGATGAATGGTGCGACTCCCTGCTCTCCATCGACTTGCTGTGCTGACGAATGCCGCAAGTCATTTGGATACCTGATGCCAACCTCCTCGATGTAGAATATGTCGGTGAGGAGACGGCTGACGCAATGCTCAGGTCAATGCAAGAGTTCGTTCCGGATGAATGGGGACTGCCTCCTTACGACGCCGAAGCGTAGGACCTTGTACTAGACGCGCTGAATGAATTCCCCAAATATACAACCTTGCAAGATAGTAATGGACCCAAATCCCAGAAGTAAACATACGACCATATAATACCCGCCATCAACTCAAGCCGAAGTGTCGTGGTCGCCCGGTCGGGTAACTAGCAGGCTTCCTTCATCCCGTCGCGCAATCCTGTCATCCGAGGAAGATCGCCTGTATTCATTCACCTTCCGATTCTCGGACCAAGTCTTCGACCACTCAACAGGTACCGCCCGCTTTTCTTGATCTTTGGTCGAAGACGAGCCATTCTGCTGTTCACCTTTAGTCGACTGTTTCTGCTCTTCATCTGTGGTCGGGTGCGAGCCATTCTCCTCGGTGGTAGAATTGGATTGATTTCCGGCAGAGTCATAATCTGGGGCGCGAAGCTGGCGTGAAGAGATGGAAGAGATAGGCTGATACATAGATTTATCGGAGCTATGATCGTGGGTGCGTGGACAAAGAACGCCACAGGTCTTCGATTTCTCCTCGCTTTCGAGTCTCTTCACCCCTTCCACGTTGATTAGCCCGTGCTCTGACTCTGATCTCTTGTACGCGCGCGGACTCTGACTCGAAGTCGTCTGTTCTCCTATATCCTCATTCCTCTCAATCATCGACCGGCGTGTCTCCTCAGTTCGACTGTGAGAGACTATCTCAGGCGCACGGGCCTGCATCACCATGGGTATGGAGCGCGTTGTCTTGGTTCCCGACAGAGTAGGCACCACAAAGGGTGGGAAAGTGTCACGTTTCGAGGCGGGACTCCTTCTGGTGTTGCTGGGCAAATTTTTCGCAGGGATATTGTTAGGCAATGCCGGGTCCAGAGGAGCAGCATGCACTACGGCGAGCATGAGAAAGGCGAGCATCGCGAAACACATCTTGCTGGGAAAAGGCATTTGGGAGGTAGTCGTGTGTGGTGGGCGGGGAATGAAGCCGCCTAGCAGGAAATGTGGGCAAGAAACGGCGAGATGACCTAGAAACTGGGCGATGTTGGAGGTAGAAGGATAAGAGGCGCGTCTCCTTCGGCTCACTGTATATATACGCGTTCTGATCACGTGCTCGCGCAGCCAAATTAGCCACTTCGTCATCGTCAGGACCAAAAACAAAACGTGGTTTTGGCATGGTAGAACGCGTTCTAATTGTGGCATCAGGGAGCCACCGCTTAGGCGCACCCAGGATTCCTCACTTGCAGTATCGTTCTTGGAGTCAAGTTCCCAAATGAGTGGGTGTCCGAGTAAAGAAGGAATCCCGAAATCGACAAACCCTTACTCCGTAGAGTTTGAACGCGATTTCATACCTCTTCGTCGAGTATTCATCAACATATTGAAGAATTATAGATCGACACTACCAACGCATATCGGACCTCCAAGCTTGTCTCATCGCGTACTTCGTTCCCTTTGATGGGCACACGATCTACCGGTTATTATCTCACACCTTCAATGTTCACTTGCTCTACTACAACGGATGCGGCTTACTCTATGACTTAACAAAACCCCGGAGCAGACGGTTAGTTCCACCCCCTAGAGAAAAACATTACGCACGATGTCGTTTTCAAGTCCCTCACCAGCGTACAAGCGCTGAACTGACAGCAAGACGAACAAGGTCGGATCGCTGTTACCAGCCCCTGAGCATTGAATTGAACACGGGCGTGGACCTCCTGCGCGACGCCGATAGTTCCGCCGTTCTGTATAACCTGACTCTTAGTACAGTCCTGGAGCAACAAACGACAATGGACCACCCCCGTACTATCAACCGCGAGTTCGTCCCCTACAAAAGCCTCTCCCAGTGGGCTACCCGTGATCACCTCGCCACATGTACCCACTGTACAAGATATTTCGCTGCCTGCCCCTGTAGTGCCAATGACTTGATGTTGTACATTCCCTGTCACAACTTCCAGCTTGTCTTTACAGACGGAGTCTGCTCTAACAATGACCAGCCCAATGCAACCTCAGGAATAGGCATAAGCATGGGAACCATGTCGGAGTACCGATGGAGCATCCAAATCGATGATTCCATCGATCGTGGCAAGTCCAGGACGAGTCAACGCGCGGAGCTTCTGGCCGCTATCTATGGCCTGAGGAAGATCAACGAGGTGGAGATGGATCAGGCTGAAAGTATTAGAAAGCATAGTAGTCCTGCCTACAACAGCCACCTCGACGCTAACATCTGGGGGACACGTACATACTACTTTCCCCATTACGTCGTCGTCACGGACTCCCGTTATGTCGCTGACGGTATGACGAAATGGCTGCCAGAGTGGAAGGTGCGTAATCAGGTTTCGTTAGTCGAGATCACCAAATATAAGTCATCATAGAAAACTCGTGGAAAACTTCTCGAGGGGGAGAACCTACCAACATTGATCTTTTCGTCGAGTTGGATAATCTTGTCACGCACTATGAAATGATGCGATTTAAAGTGGGATTTTGGAAGATTGGACGAGAAGATAATCACGAAGCAGACTCATTCGCGAAACAAGCGGCGCGCGCTGCATGATTTTCCCATCTCCCCTTAGGAGAACTACAAACTTATGAGTCTTGATTTACACATCGGCACTATTGACCTCACTTATCTTCAGAAACTTTGGGTGCTAAGATTGTGCAGACGGTACCCAGTCGGTCACGCCCAATAAAGAAACTATAACTATAGAGTTGAAGGCGGGGGTCTCAGTCTTGGTGGGAAGCTATGGGATAAAGGAATATTGCGGACCCGGCAGTGGTCGACATAACTAGCCAAGCTAATGCATTGTAAACTCCACTGCCTGAGCCA
The DNA here is from genome assembly GCA_030435655.1 of Armillaria novae-zelandiae. NCBI lineage: Eukaryota > Fungi > Basidiomycota > Agaricomycetes > Agaricales > Physalacriaceae > Armillaria > Armillaria novae-zelandiae. Next base: position 37,346 of record JAUEPR010000150.1, read on the forward strand.
AAGAAAGTGATAGTAGAAGTTATTTCTTTATTTCACCTGTTCATATTGCAATGCCATGCTTACATCGATCATTGAAAGGGAAATCTTGTATTCAGAATGCAAGCGATGGTGAAAATTATTCATTCTAGTAGGTACTCTTCATACCTTCAAAGCTTTACCAGCTTCTTATCCACAGCGGAGACTAGAATTCTGGTATTCAATCCGGCACGAACGTCTCTCCCAGCCTTCACGCGCCCGTGATGCCTGATGAATTGAAACTGGGGTCGCACCAATCCCCCGGGAAGTTGACTCTCAGCACAGAAGGTACCGTCAACCTGAGCAGAGTTTGAAGGAGCATTGTTTCCAGGTATGACGAAATTCTAAGAACGAGTAAATACCCTCTCCTAATATAAGTGACAATTCGAATCACAATCGTTTAACCAGCCAATACTCCAGTAACCGTCAAAACACCATGCATGGCGCATCTCTGAGACCATGAAGACAATGAATCCTTTCATACGTGCACTATTCCATTGTCATTACTCAATAACTCCGTCTCCTCACGGTTAGGTTCTCCTGGAATGAACCGCCGAACCCTACACCACACCGTCCGCCAGGAATGCCGCGGAGAAACTTCACCTTCTTGGTCTGGTGGCACGAAATTGGATGGTGCCGTGTCAACCCTCCCGAATGCACCCACACACCCTGCCTCGATGAATGCCTTGAAGTTGGATATGGTACGAGGTATGTCATGCATTCCCAACGCCTGTTCTTGGAAATCAAAGACTTCTAGCTGCCGTAGACAACGAGACCAAGCAGGGTCCCTGGGGCGGAGGAGAGCGAGACGACGAAGAGTCTTCGCCTCATCCCATGTAATGAGAGTAGTGCAAGAAGTGAACAAATTTTCGGGCTCATACAAGTATTTCAACGATTGCTGGCGCACTTGAACATCCCACTGTGTGGATGCCAGCCCAGTGACAATGAGGTCCAAGAAGACCGATAAAAGGCGGCGGTCCTGTTTGCGCAAGTGTTCAAAGAGAGTCGATACAAAATAAGCCAGGGTCGTATTCGTGAAGGAAGTGTGCTGGAAGAAATAGATACCCAGTTCGTATCCCGCATGGTAGTACTCCTCATGATAGAGCGAAGTCTGTGAAACATCCTCAAAGGCAATTTGAACTGATTCGGTGGCCAGCTGTGGTGTGCACCAGCCTTTGGCAAGGAACGGCGGAGGAGGGGATGAAGAATTTAGAACTCGGAAGAAAATTGTCAGGACAAAGATCTGATCACGGTGGGTTACAGCATCGTCAAATTCAGCCGACGTGATCAGATCGTATAACAGTTTCAGGACAGCATGACGATTGGTGTCTAAGGTGACGGCAGGCAGCCGGTTATGGTCATGGTCATACGAGCTGACACCTAGGAAGTCGCCAATGCCTCGCAAAATCCTGCCGAACAGACTGTCCAAAAAGGAATAGGCGGGGATTGCCATGCTTCGTATGGAGGGCGAGCCGGCCATGCTCAAGAGGAGATGAAGCTGTGGATCCAGAGGGTAAACGTTGGCCTGGAGGTAAGTAGTGGACTCAATACGCATGTGAGCTGGGAGTATGACCTCAGCGACATATAGGTACAAGCCTCCTTGAATTGCCGTCCGAAGGGTAGTCGCGACTCCATCTCTGTAAGGTATTTTAATCCCTTTCCTTTCGATGAGATCATGGATAGGGGAAGTGAAATCGGCACGCCAATAAAACGGCGGGATCTCAGTGAACAATAACTGCATCACTTCGATGTTATCGTGACCAGATGGGAGGAGTTTCTGAAGTAGATATACCCAGACTATGGGCTGTAAGCGAAGGGCTGTCGGGTCATCGGGTACGGCTCTCAGATTGGATATGACCAGTTCTCGGATTTCCTTGCGACAATCTGTCTGAATAGACAGAAGATCTGCATAAATGCAAGGAGCGAAGCGCCTCTTCACAGGTCGCGGCATTCTCCCAAAATAGAACGAGTCTGTGAAGCGGAGGTGGGCTCGCAGGAGGCGATCCACTTTATTTTCATGCACAGAGACGTCTTGGCTGGAGCCAAGGGTTTCGAGAGCTGTGGAACATTCGCGTGCTATACGGGGCTCGAGAGATTTGACAGATTTGACAGACTTGAGTGGTAAAGCACCGAGTGATTCTATAACAATGTTCCGCACACTGGGATTGGACGACATGTGAATGAGCCAAGCCAGTGCCTGCACGTCGGTTTCATCTGTACTCTCCTCAACTGCTGCACGCTCGGCATCCTTTAGCGTGCGGATGGTAGGGGCTCCCAGGGTTGATATACGATCCGACCGTTTCCAAAGTTTGGAGATCGGAGACATCAGCCAGTTGAAAACGACATTGTGCAAGATATAGGTGTAGATAGGAAATTTGTATTGTGACAGCTGAGTCTTGTAGGGGCATGAAGGGTATAGGATAGGAAGGAAGTTGGTGACGATGTAGACGGAAAACGATAGGAGAGTAATTGCTCCGACGATACCTGCAATCGCCATGGATAATGGGACAATAAAAAGGACCATACCCACAAGAAAGAGAGCTAGCGATGCACTCATGAGGACAGGCAGTAGCCCAATAATGAAGGCCACACGCCATTGCTTTAGACCCATGAATCGGAATTGACGCACACGGCATCTGTCCTGTGGTGTTCCTGATGGGACGGACATGTATTGGTGAAGCCACTGCTTTGTCAAAACAGCGAACAACGCAGTTGTGAGACTCAATGATAGACTTGTGAACCACAAGCCATTGACCCACGAGTCCGTTATCGAGGAACGAAAGGTGAGGTCCGAGCGAGGGACATCATTTACGAGGGAACCGTTAGAGGCGGAACGTTGGACATTAATGAGCTCGATCAAAAGCGAGGCAGTGACCTGGCCGTAGTCAACCTGAAGGCTTTGCGATGTCTGAGCGACGAAAGTTGTAACCACTGCGGAGAAGAGACCAGCCTTTGATTCTATCAATGAAGGAATTATCAATATCTAAGTCATTGAACTCACAAAGACAAGGAGAACATCAAGCCCGTCTCTCCACCCTTCCACCATTTCAATGTCAAACGTAGCACATTCTTCGAGGTATGTTCTCCACACCCTAGCGTTTGGACCCATCTCCTCATGTCGTTTATCTTCTGGGAATTTCTGCTCATAGTTAAACGGATCGCTTCCTAGCGCTTAATGAGACGAGCAGCTAGTGGAAGAGAAGAAATGATGCACCTTTGATGATGTACTCAGTACGTTCCACACCCATTGTCCTTCGCCTCGACTTGCGTCGTCGACGCTGGGAATAAGACGTCCACATCTCGGCCTCTGGACTATTATCCTGGGAGACATGGGGAATTTCTGAATTGGCTTCACCGTTAGAGTAGTCAGACGCTGAGAGATAGCTGTTGTCCTCGTTGTCCTGGAGGATGCGAACAGAAGGCATGGGAGTCAAAGTCAGAGTGGAGGTCGCGTGTAAGGCGCGTTTTTAAGCGCCTGCATTCCTCTCCCACGATAACTAGCGCAGTCGTTGCCTAGTCCTGTCATTTTCACTGGAGGAAAGGTTGGTAAGCATACCTTGCAGAGAATCCCATGATAGCAGGGCGCAAAGCCGGGCGACAAGTGGTCGCGTCGGAAATTTATAATTGACACGTGACCTTGCTGGGCACTCGACCGTCACGTCACATTCAAATTGGGACCTTGTGCCGGTACCGAAACCATCACTTTCCACTTGGCACCCAGTCCTTCTTGTTCTATCCTGTCATCGTTCCTTCTGCAAGCTTCAGCTCCGAAGTCTACTGTTTCCGTGAGGAAGAACTTGAAGAGCCTGGCGTTTGAGAATGTATTCCACAGCGCGCAAGCAGGCGAACGAACGGGAATGAACGACGCGTTGCTTTGCTGTGTTATCTCTATCACATATCGAAGCTGATGGTATCCCAATAGTGTGCTAACTGGGTAATAATGATGCCCCAGATGTGAACTATTCTAAGAGAAGAAAATGCACATATCACTTTCAGATTTATCGAAAGGAAATGGGTCTCCATCTCATAGAGGACAAGGCATCGTAGTCTTGCATCCGTACGTGTGTATTATATGTTCAGTAATTTACTGTATTTAAGCATTTGTTTAATCTTTTTTAGATATATCATACTTGGTTGTAACCACCAAGAAGTATAGACTCGACCCAGTCTCCACTGCAGTTGATGACAGCTGCCCGAGTTTGCTATTAACTGGCAGTGAGACTGGTCCGGGCCTACGGGAATGACATTCAGAAAGTTATGACCCGTGTAGCCCTCTTTGCCAACTTGTCGGCCTTATTCAACTCTCAAGGAATTTTCCAAAATCCCACATCGATACCCTGCTTCTCCACAGATCTGACGGCTTCATCCAACTTCAAATAAAGGTCAAGATTCGCAGGTCCTTTTCCCTGAGGCGTGCGCATTCCTGCCGTCTGATACTCACCAGTTAGCTGCGGATCCGGAAAGTCAAAAACATGCGTACTTACCTTCCATTTGCGCAGCCACTGTGTCATACCCAACACAACATTTTCCGAGTCGGATACGATGATCCATTGAGGACGAGTCACCGGACCAGAGTCACCTCTCGTATTATGGGTTTTGAACGTCTGCGACTCGTGCCTCTTCTCGTTGCGGTATCTCTCCGTATTCGCCTCAAAGTGTTGCATGCGCATCTTTTCGAGTCCTTGAAGGGCAGCCAACAGCTCTGCGCGTTGACTGGTCCTCTTCGCATCCGGATCCAATGTATCGTCAATGGGAATGCTCCATTGGTCCTTCTTGCCTTTTCCCATGACGATCCCAATCCCCGCCGTTGCGTCTACACTCCCGTTATTGGAACATGCCCCATCCACAAAGATGAGCTTGAAGTTGTGACAGGGAAACAGCCTCGCTTTGGAACTTTCGTGGCGACAGCACACCGCGAAATATGCGCCGCAGAAGGTGCAGTGAGTGACCAGTTCGTCGAGGGAAAAGTCCCTGACGAGTCGTTCACAAAAGAGGAACCTGCCGTTGAAGATTCCCTCGTGATTATGACTGTGTTCAAGCGCCATGAGCATGTAGAAAAGAAAGAGGGATTTACCGCGCGTTCTATCTATATTAGATGGACCAAATCGAGGCATCAAATCCTGCAGAATCATTATTACCCCTCTCTACTACTGTTTCACATCGGTCCTAAATTTCTTAGTCATGCTTTGTAATATGCTACTGAGATGGCTGGGCCTTTGTTCCGCAGTTTATCTGAAATGTTGCTTTCCGCTGCCAAAAATAAGTAGCAGCTGAGAAGTCCGCAGCGCTATCGAGTTAAGCAAGAAAACTGCAGGGGACGGACTCGTCTTGCAAGTCGATATCATCATTTGTTGTTGATTTGAACTCTATTAAGCACGCAGTTTGCGGTAAGCCCTCTCTTTCGACGACAATTATCCAGCTCAAGTCGAGAATCAGAGCTTCATGTGTTCAATAATGGGTATTTCAATCTTAGTATGCTGTGTGACTTTTAATTCACAATGGCGTATCCTCTCCTCCCTTATGTTTAGACGCTCTGACCAAACGGTTTCATTACATGTCCTTGACCCCATTTTACAAACCCCGTTCTCCCGGGCCGTCGTCTACTTCACCAGCCTTCTCATCCCTACACTCACATCCACCTTGGCCCGGCCGGACCCAGTTCAAACCACGAATCACCGCCAACGCATACTGAACCACGTCTTCGGCAATACTATCAGGCTGAACATATTCCACGATGGACACAAATACCGTACAATGAGCAAGGTGGCGTCGTGTTCGCAAAGCAGATTCGTAAGCCCCCTACCCGTCGCGCGGAATAAGTATAGTTGAACAGCAGCATCAGAAGATAACCGTTTGGACCACTGGCGAACGGTTAAGCAGATCAAGGAATCATCGTCACCCAGATGAATTGTGGTAATGTGCTGATCTCAAAACAGCTATTCCGTATATATCGCTTGAAGAGAACCTCTTAGGCCCTCAAATCTAGCTCCGCCTACCTAGGACTCGAGATGACAGAAGTGCATCCTCGACATACCGCATCTGCCACAATATATGCTGGGAAATGATAGAATTCCAATACAACGGGACCCGGAATCAATATACATCATAGCAGATACGGTCAACATGTGTCCCTCGGTACGAAAAAGGAATTGAAGGGACATCCTGATCAAACTAGATTTGTTGCCATGAACTGGGTTATCGCTGTTCCTAACACTTTTTTCTTCGCCAATGGAATTAGGCCGGCTCTAGGTTCAGGTGAGACTTGTCTTGTCCAAAGGCAAGTAGTTACCTCACGGCTCTCGTGCTTACAACTCGACGAGCCACCTTGACGGGTTTCGTATTACAGGTCCTCGTGGTACGGCAAATTTCCAAGGAGCCACTGATGGCTATTTGTGATTCGCTGCGCAGAGTGATTATTAACTAAACTCTCCTGGACTGCTGTGCGCGTCACAAAGTTCCAGCTGAGACATATCACGACACTAAGTACATTGCTCACTTGCTAGCTGCTTGACAAAACGAAGAATGTGCTCCATACAGGACCTGTCTCGAGACACTAACTCAACATATTCTATGATAGTGATCACAATCATGATCCAAAGAACCTGACAGCCTTCTGTCTCTGATGAAGTATCAAATTAGAGTGTCGGCTAAGGCCGACAAATCAGCAGCAGCCATATAGAAAAGGTTGTCGACGCATTAAAAAAAAACCACCCCAGAATCAACATCTACAAAGAAGACTTGCTTCGTCTTCGGGCTCCACTGTACGCTGCTATGTCTGCTCCTCTTTCTCCAACGCCGGATTTCTTCCAATTTTCTGGTATTGAGGTTCTTGCGATCTTGTTCACTATGGCTCTTTGGGGTAGGACAAACCAGTCTGCTGTGATCCTTCATTGCTTGATACAAAGACAGGAATCTCCTGCCTACAAATGTTGGTATTTCTATCCACACACACACAAGTTGCAATCGGCTCATGGAGATCTGTCGCTCGGCAGTTTTCTGTACTTCTTCAAGTACGTCCTTCATGCAGAACCAATGGACCCCCACGTTGACGATTGCCTTTAGCGCACAGAAAGATAGTTGCTATATCAAGCTTTTGGTGAGAAATTCCGTCGTGAGCGCCCTCAGGTAACTCATAGCCATCTTGCCATAGGTTACCTGGCTCTGGTCACGCCTATCCCTGTGCTTCCATAACACTTTTTGATGTCCGAGAATAGGTCGATGGATACAGTACACCAGGGTCTGCTTATTCTTGGAGGTAAATGTTGCTGTGCATTTCCCATTGAGCGTTTCGACTGAGTATAGATTACGTCTAGTATATAAGGCGATACGTGACAACGCAACAGCAAGTACGGATCATGTTAGCTTGTACGTCTTCCAGTTCAGAGATTGGTCTGTCCTACTAAGGCGTCCCGATTCGATAGAGAGTATTTGGTCAGTGTTAAATCACTATGGATGTCTTTTACCCTTCTGATCTACCCCAGATTCAAATTCTTTTTACGGTGAGTGAGTCGTCTTGACCTCTCATATATCTGGCATACTTAATCATCGTCCTGCAGATCTTGGTAACGACGCCGGCGCAAGGATTTTTTGCGTATCGAATTTGGATGTGTAAGTCTGCGTTGCTTCAATAACACTGTGCTTTGATGTCCTCTCAGTCAGTGATAAAAGCAAGCTCATCATTTCCTTCCTCGTAAGTGCTCCCCTTTCCTCTTTCACTCGCACGCTTATTCTTCAAATAACGATGCTACACAGGCACCTACAATCCTATTCCAGCTTAGTGAGTACCCGTGGCTTTCCAACAGCATATATTAAGAGACGTTTACAATCTAGTCAGCGGAGTCAGTAAGTGGATCAAGACATCTGCATGCCGTACGCAGAGTATTGATTGCTGTGTAGTTTTTATGGCTATAAAGTGAGCCTTCCGGGACTGCTGTCACTTGGAACTTAAATAGAGATGCCACGATAGCCTTCCAGCGACAGATAAACTGCAATTTACAACGTCTACCAGCAAGGCAAGAATCCACATTTCAATTATCACAGTTCTCACATCTATCCAGGGCATTGCCATCGCATACTTCATTGACGGCGCTGTTGTAGATCTGTTTATCGCAATTACTATGTGCTTATTCCTCTGGCGAAGGTATCTGAATATCGGCAGCGCAACCAAGGAGTACGCCAGTCGGGCCCCTTTTCCTCGCTGTTTCCAGCTAATCACCATTCCAAGGACACGCTCTATGATCCATCGGCTCACCCTCTTCTCTATCAACACGGGCACCTGGCCGGCCATTATAGCCATCATTGCTTTGATCATGGTACGAATTGAATCCCTTACTAGAAAAACCATCAAGTTCACTACTATCCCTAGTTGATGGCGTATCCGACCTACTATCTCTATGCGGGGATCTATTTCTTTCTTTCGCCTGTCTATTGCAACACCGTGCTCGCATCAATCAACGCCCGACCATACATTCAGAACGTCAATAATGGTCGACATATATACATGCCAAAGGTACGTTTCATACCTTGCAGTTTTTGCCAACTTCTCATCCACGCCGGACTTTAGGATTCTGGAATCCAATTTGGCACAGACGTGTCTTCCAGCCTTCACACACGCAGAACACCTGATGAACTAGAACTAGGGTCGTACGAAGTCGGCACCGAGGTATTGACTCTTAGCACAGAAGGAACCGCTGGCCTAACTAGAGTTTGAACGAAGCATTATTTCCATGTGAGGATCTTAAGAACAAGCTAGTTATGTAAAGTGTCACCGTCGACCATTGTATTGCTTCATTTAACGACAAAAGCAAGTTTCGTGATACATTCAGTGATACAGATCAGTCACTACATACAAAAGCGAGTTACATATAATACAAACTAGTCCGCTCATGTGCGCCCCTTGATGTTGTACAGCCATCCTTATGCATTCTTTACCCCTTCACTCTCACTCCGGCCCCCTCGAGCATACCCTTCAATTTACCCTCAGTGTGCAGCTTTGCCAAGTCATCACTGCCGCCGATGGAATTCCCTCGGAGAATAACATTGGGGAATGTACTATGAGATGTTAGACGCGTGAGAAGCGATTTTAGTTGGATCGAGTCGTCTGTCAGGAAGAATGAGTTAAGAGTACGGTATAGAGATAGGAATAACTCACCTCTCAGATCGACTTCGATGACCTTCATGGGTGGATCAAGGTCTAACGACTCTAATAACGTCTTCGCTCGCTTTGAAAATCTGTTCAACACGTGGTGAGTATGACGAATATCACCACGCAGGGCCACACTCACTGGCAGTAGCTCTTACTGAACACGACCAACGGGAACTGCTTATCCAGCACCACTCTTTCCGCTTCCCAATCGACATCGTCGCCCTCATCTGCAGCATAGATACTCATATCGAGCGGCTTCGTTGGGTCGAGCATCGTCATGCTATGGCTCAGGATATGCTCATGCTCGACGTCACCCGTCACCAGATGTATCAACCCATATATCTCATCCACTGGCCGTTTTCGTTGTTTGGTCAAGGCCAGCTTGGCGACCGATGCTCGTGAAAGGACGGAATCTCCCACGTCCTTGAGGGACTCGGGTAAGGAGAGAGATGAGCGGAAGTAGAGGACGAAGACGGTCAGGACGGCGAAGAAGATGATGAGACGGCGCCGGCGGATGGGGGACGCGCCTGGGGACATTTTGGATGGGTTCATGGCTGTCTTGATGCCAGCACTGGTTCTGTCGTGGGGTATTTGAGGAACGAAGGGTGGCTGTGTCTGTATGACCCATGTCTATTTTTGTCGCGCTAATATTCAGACACGATCGCCGAAAGTTAGCCGGTATCCCCGGACCAGGGTGCACAACAATTCCACCTCTCACCATCAGAGTGTAGTTGCAGCAAACGTCCTAAGGCTCCTCAGAATGTTCTCAAAGTTGGCTATCGAGGATCACTCCTTGACGGGTTTTCGAAATGCGATGCTCTTGTCGCAAGTTGTCTAATTCTGAGGTTCACAAGTTCAAGATCTCACAGAATCTTCTCTTCCCTGCCACAATGTTCGAAAATATGGAATACACGTTGATTACGGTCTCAGGTCGAACGAAAGTCTACTGCTAGTCGCAGCATCCCGTAGAATGGGCTAGCGTCCAGTCGACTCCGGTGCCACTGATGTGCCAAAACAGGTGCAATATACTTGGATGACCCTGCTCTTTGGAACACGGTATTTCAACGTGTTGTCTTGACTGGGCTCTACTAGGGTTCACTGTCTGACTCGAGGCTCAAATACGTAGTAATACGTGCCGCGGCATCATGATAAGCGGCACATCTTTCTCCCACGGTCTGCCGCGTCGATTCTTATGACCACTGTGACGAAGCGCAAGCTCCTCGTCCTCGACCTAAATGGCGCCCTTCTCTTCCGACCAAAACATAAAAGGACCAGGACATGTCATCCCCGCCCGTACCTCTCTACTTTCACCTCCTTTCTCTTCCATCCCGCCACCCGACAATGGCTCGACACGATGGTCTGGAGCTCTGCTCAACCAAAGAACGTCGGATGGATGGTAGAACGAGCATTCGGACAGCACGTTGACAAACTCAAATTAGTATGGACACGCGATCAAATGGGTCTGTCCAAGGCCGAATATGGGCGCAAAACACAGACAACCAAAGATCTCTCTTGTGTTTGGAAGTCGTTGGACGACTTCAGTGGGAAGAATACGATTCTGTTGGATGACTCCCCGTCAAAGGCGCGTCTACAGCCATATAACCATATCTGCGTGGAGGAATACACGCGCTCTGCTCGAGGAGCCGCAGTGAAGGGGGACGACTTGGTACTCAAGATGGACAGTCTGTCTTTAGGAGTGGATGACGATGAGACTCTTCTGGCCGTCATTGGTATCCTTGACTGCATCAAGAGCGAGGACGACGTTGCTAAGTGGATGAAAGGAGGGGGCTTGTCATCAGGAAAGACTGCTGAGGTGTCACAGTGGTTCACCAATCCCGACATTCTACGCGACTGGGCCAGGCTTGGAAAGAAAGCGTTGGATGCGCTACCCCAGGTAGAGTCCGTTGCTGTGTAATGCCAGGTTTCCGTATAGATCATCGTGAGTTGGTTTTTAATTTGACCCATCATTGTACTGATTCTCATATAGGACGAGGCATGCTACACGAGAGGGGCAGCAGCTGTGTATATCCCAACATATATTGCAGCAGTCCCTTTAGTCATATCATGTCTTTGAATACTAGTCTATTCTGGGTGAGTAACGAATTACAACCAATGCCGTGTTCACACACGAGAATTGAGTAGCCTTAAATTGAGATGAGGTTGGCGACCGGCCTGGGTTTGGTGCACATCTTGAGTAATGACGTCTCGTCTACGCTGGGATCCGGACAGTCTTCAACCACTTTATTGGCTTTTTGTCGACCTCTTCATAGACAAGTCATCCCGGAGCTGGCCCATTTCTCCATGCACCTTCGTGGTCGAATTGATTTCTGATCCATTAGCTGAGCTACACATTTCAGATACTTATTACTGAAGCTGAGCGAGGTCATCTTGTGGCTGTGGGGGCGGAACATCATCGAGCACTGAGGGCACGGGTTCGACTGGCTGGGAACCACCGAGTTTATAGAAACGAGCTTTTTGCAGAAGACGTATCAGGAGCCGGATGCCACAAAGTCCCTACGTCTCTCATCTGTACACGACTTTCATCAGCGAATGCTCCAATCCAGAACAAGACGCCGGAAGTGAGCATTCTTACCCAGCCAGCAAGGTCTACACTCAGCACTCTCATTCGGCAGGCGATCGAGTATTCACATCTAATCAGCGGACCCTGCGAGGGATGTACCCAAGGCGAAACATTCCGCGGTCTGTTTCATTAGGTCGCTACGTGCGAAACTCCCTTCCATGCTTACCTAGAGTTCGGACAGACGTTCGTGACGACGGCGACGTAGCCTTGATTCCCACCCCATATTCAACATTTGGTTTTGCGCACCACCTAATCGCCAAGCTCGCAGATCTCTACTAGTCCGACGAATGGTGAATCTACAAACTGTATCCCTATCCAGAATACTTCATCGGACGTGCAGGAGACCTCTCGTGCTCTGTAACGATGCCACTGCTGCACTGAAGGATCTGTTCGCAGAACATCGAGGATGTCTATAAGCTACCCTGGAAATGCAATCGTACCCGTTGGTTATGCTCTATTACGCGACCGATTACATGACGCCATGTATCAATATGTCAGTGTATTATCGTACGTCTCTCTCTAAATCTCTAGTGGTGTGATGACAAAGGTCTTTCCGTTCTGCAGGGATCTCCTCAACGAGCTATCGTTCTTCCGCCCCTGGGTACTAGATAGCACCGGGCCTTCTAAATTCGCTAAAATCCCAGATACTTCAGACGCCGATTCTCCACAACAGCTCTACGCCTTACGGCTGGAGGCGCTGTGTGAAGTTTACGCGGAGTCGACTGAGGTGGTTCGTTTGATCACGGATGTTTTAGTGGCGTGAGCTGGAGTGCGATGTTCAATAATCATATCCTTACAGTGAACAAAGTTTGTATTATTATATCTAAGCTGTGTAGACCCTCTTTTCCAACTAGATCCGACGTGTTTGCATGTGAGCCGACTTTTTTTTCTGGACTAAGACAGTGTCGTAGTGGAGTGGAATATCGGGCCGGTCACGACCATCACCCTCTTGCGGCCTGGCACTTTCACCAGCTCTATTTTCGACAGCCTACCCTACTATCGATTCTTGTTCTTCTGCCCACGTTTGGCCCTCGCTACCGGCATCGAATCAATCTCTGGAGTGATAGAGTGCTTTGTCTCGAGATGAATTCTAAGGATGGTTCAAATTAAGAGAACATATAAGCGCTCAAAGCACCCGACTGACTCCCAACGGCAGGCACCGTAGCTGTTAACAGGACTTGAGCTGTGATGACACCTCTTTATGTAGTACTCCCTCCACTCTCAGACCCAGGACATATCAGGTATGATGCAGTCCTTTCATTATAAGTCCTCATTGTGATGTCATGAACTTTTTCATACAAGGTCACATACAAATCACTCTGCAGCGGAGCAATGAACAACCGGATTGATGGCTGGGAAGATGACTGCAATGACGACTGGATTGTAGGGCGCGAGGATGAAGAGATGGGGAATAAAGAAAATGAGTGGGCAACTCGTAAACCTGTAGAGGTAAGTCAGTTGGCAAGCAAGCAATAGGACAATTGATAACATATTATCAGTACCCTGAGATCACCATCTCTGCCTTCACTGAGACGGGCCGAGAGGAATCGTCGATCGTTGTTCCAAAGCAGCGAGCATACACTGATAGAAAACCTGTGATAACAAACCGGCTTGCCGACACTCCTTGTGCTACCCTTGGTGTTCAGGGCCTCTTGGATCAACTCAACACGCTACTCGGAACGTCATACAGCGTGGACAACCCATTCCTCTGCTCCCTTCTTGAAGATTATATCAAAAATAACTCTGATTTTGGCACGGCGTATGGCCGCCTTCGTCGAATATGGTACCTCGACGACTGGAGCACCGTACAAGATGTACTTTGTAGATGGAGTGATGAGGACGAGAAGGAGCGACGAGAAGCGATCATTGGTAAGCGAATCGTCAATCCACAATTGCCGCCTCGACGTGCGTGGGATCTGTATAGTAATCGGGTGGTGCCATGGTGGCTCAAGCCGAGGACCGGAAACACTGCCTACAAATACCGCCAATGGCCTAAGCCTATATCGCACGCATGGGCGGACGAGAAGGATCGCACCACAGTGTGGACACCCATCAACCATTGTGAATGGCCTGTCCCTCTGCCAAAGGATGCTGATCTCAACCTGATCCGCATCGAGATGCTCAATCTTGGACAGGAGTACACATGGCTGGACATTATCTGTTTGAGACAGGTGGGTGGACCGGGGGAGAGCTTGCGTGCGGAAGAGTGGAAGCTGGATGTGCCCACCATTGGAAAAGTGTATGCACATGAGCCTTCCGTGTGTTACTTGAGTGGGCTAGGTCGGCCTTTGACATTGAAGGAGGGTGACTTGGAGAGTGATCGATCCTGGTTTAGACGTGCATGGACGCTTCAGGAGGCTGAATACGGGATGGTGATTGCCGGAGACACGCCAGATGGACCACTGCATGCCGAATGTAAGGACGGCAAGTATAAGACTGAGCTGTTGACCAGGTTTCACAAGCAGCTGGACCGAACACGTCACACGTACCGGATGCGTGATGCATTGGAGGAAATGCAGAAACGGGTGTCGACGAACCCAGTGGACAAGATTGCAGGACTGGCATTACTGATGCAAACCCGGTGGATACCAGCATACTACGAGAGCGCGTCTCTCGAGGAGGCATGGTCAGCACTCGTGGATTCGATGAAGGAGTATCGTCGTGCAGAGTTGTTCGTATTGTGTCCTGAGCCGGGAAATGGAGGCCCAAAATGGCGGCCATCGTGGGAGCAGGCTATGACGAGGCCGGTGCTTCCATATCAGATTGACTATGATTTGGACCAAGGTATTGATTGGGATGAGACAGTAGATGCGGATTGGTGCGACGGGTGGTGCATTGAAGGCTTCGTGCAGGGCTTGGCTGTTGTGTCGGAAGGGGGCAATCGATATGGAGAGTTCATTGTTAGATGCCATGATGGCAGCATAGAGCGATTCAAGATCACCACTGCCCACACATACCCGATACCTGAAGACACGTACACACTCATTTACTTTAACTCCTGGTCACTTCCAAATGCGTGCGTTATTGGACGAAGCCTGCCAGGAGGAAAGTTTGAGAAAGTCTCGGTGCTCGAAACGTCTGACACACGTTCCATGCTTATTTCCAAAACACGTCGATATATTCTTGTTTGACTGACTACATCTGGCGTAGTAGTTCTTGTTACTTCCAGTACCTATATGTTTTAACAAATATTAGCACTCTACCAATGTAAACTCTGACTCGGTGCAAATATACCTACCTATGCGCATTGCGCTCCAAAATACCCTGGACAGTGCTGATGTGAATCTACGAAACGGAGATAGAGAAATGAATGAACGTACCTATTCACTGCTTTCATTCATTCTTCGCCCGTTATTCAGCTCTCAATCGATCCATGCTTGTTGCAATCGGTAGCTCCTCCATCTGTTTCGTTTCAAGGGTTTTGTATTGGACATGCTGATGCCCGCACGTCAACAGGTATCGATACAACGTCGACCATGAAGAGGGAATTTTACGTTGTGTCCTGGAAATGAGGCGAGTTGACCTTGGGTGTTTTTTTTTCAGAATTTTTTAGAAGACTAAGAGGGAAAGTGGCTGAGATGGAGAGTTTTGAGACGAAGAACGCGAAGTGTCACAGATGTGACATGTCGCGTTGGTCGGCCGGCGTTGCCGGGTTGTCCGACTACGCTTAGATTCGCTGCCATCATCTCATTCTGTGGGCCAGCATCTGCTGAAACGACAAGCATAGATCGTCGTCCAAAAAGTCTTGCTGGGAAGTCGCGGATACCAAAATGGAAGCGTAGATGGTATTATGGCGCCAGATAAACCTGACATGTTTTGTTTTCTCCCAAGACGTGGGACCTCTTGTCAACAGTGTTCTAGGAAACTACTAGAAAAAAGCAGCATTGAATGATGTCGTGCAGATGACTCACAGTGTCTGCAGATTCAGGAAGAGTATGTCTCTATTCTCTGCTCTTTGCTGTGTATTAAAACTCTGATACTATTCATTTTTCAGTTCGACAGAAGGCACATTGATTTTCTTCGAATATACGGAACCGAAGTCCTACAGCCACAGCTGTTCCATCAGCAAATTCTCTCAGCCAGAAAGCACCGACACCTGCGATCCGGGAAGCAGACAAGAATGTACATCCTCGCGTAGATAAGAACGACTATCGCACTCCGTGCAGCCTCACCGCATACATATTTCTCGCAGTCGAGTTAACAGTGCCCACCATCGATTGAACATTGCTTGACCCTGATGTACACTTCGAAGCTCTCTCCTTGGACGTCTGTGTCAAGGAAACGCCACATGACCTGCCCTCAAGTCAAGTGCCAAGGCTCACATTCTTACCAGTTATACAGCAGTCGAAGGACTACTCCGCCTTAGAGCAAATGGCAGTCCAACCGCAGGTACGATTTTGCATCGCAATAGATTGGTGACTGATTTTTTCCTCTAGATTCGCGTCCTATCAAGCATCAGATCAACGATGAGTTCACCGCCGTCTAGGTTCCAGCTACAGAGCTTCGAAAAGACGGGTCAAAGGGAACGGAGGGTCATTGGGCTGGGCCCATGCTTGTTTTAGGAGTTTCTCGGCAAACTTCTGGGGGTACCTGGTGGCGAAGGCAAGCCTTGCTCTCCCAGCCACCTCCACGGCGTCTTCAACCTTATCGCATCACCAGGAGAGTGCGCCGGTGAGAGAACTTACGTGCAAGCCGTGGTGAGTTGACTGGGCTACAGTCCATCTCTGACGTCTTGACGGTGTTCTACAGAATGCAACAATTCAGGATGTAGCGTCGAAACTCATACCCAACTTCCAGTTCCTTCTTGGGAACGAGTATAAGGGACCTCAACAGGACCACCGACACTGTCAACGGTGGATTTATGTACGAGTCCAATGTCGATTCGAGTTCGAGCCCTACTCAATGGGAGAAAGCGGCGCTCTGGGTGGAATTCAAGAAAAATTCTTCACACCATAGCTTCAAAGATGACAAAGACGATGTATGGGTGCCGCAGACCAAGTCGTCGCATGATGTTCGCGTTCAGCTTACCAGACATGCTAGCGAGATGTCAAACGCGAAACATCGCAAGCATCTGGTGCCCGGTTCTTTAAATGAGAGAGGACTTACGCTGTTGTCTCGGTTGCATTTGTCCTAGCGATGGAAGGTGAATACCTCGTCAAGTTTCTCTGTCGTCGTTGTACTCTGACGGATGGAGATTGAGGCAAAGACGACATGGTGACACCTGCCACGCACGAGGAGATAGCTTTGGTGCGGGAGTTCTTACATCCCTGGATCCATCCTACAGACCCGCCTCGGGCGTTTGTCAAGATTTGTGTACCTGGTACGCTGGTCCCCACATCGCTGCACCGCGAAGCGTTACCGGCCGAGCGACGTTGGGGCTCCCTGTGTACGACATACAAACGAAGACGGTCATGTTCCTGAAGGATAGTTGGCGGGGTAGTAATCTCCCTCAGGAAGCCAAGATACTATAGAATCACGGAGCCCATCCAACCAAGATTTGTATCTGTTTTCACCAGCGAACGTTAGCGGAAGAGGTTGGACAACATATGAGGAGATTCAAGCCATCGAAGCAATTTACGAGAGTTGTTTGCGACACTTTTTTTAAGGTGTATATGATAATTATCGTCGGGCGTCCTCGATTTATCTCATTTCGATATCAGGTCACGAAGACGCGTCCACAATATGTGGATACCTTCACCGTGATGTCAGCGGAGGGAATATCTTGATCGTATACGACGAGAAGACGCTGTAAGATAATCATGATGGCGTAGTTGAATGGTTGGGATATGATTAGAAATAGCAGACCTAGCTCAGGCTCGGCAAGCTGAGCGCACGGTAAGTTGACGATGTTCCACGTTACTTTCCTTGTTTTCTCATTATACACAGGCCACATGTCAATTTATGTCTATTGGGCTTCTCCAAGACCCAAAGAAGAAACACGAACCTCAAGATTGTATACGCTATGCTATTCTGCGGCCTTTGTTACTTGTGCCACAACGAACTCGGCCCGAATATCATCTGCTATCTTCGATATTGGCATAAACACTGGAGATGAAATGCGTGAGGGTAATGGGAAACTGGCACTTGGTTCAGGAGCTTTAGGCGACAAATATCGATTTGTCTGTGATCCCTTCGAAAGTTGGGTCCAGTCCGCGCTCGGCATGATCGGGTGGTGGCAGTATCACTTGTATTAGTACCCACGGCCAGGAGACGAGACGTGTGCCGACCTTAAACAAGCAGCTGGCACTCTGAAGTTCACAAATCAAGATGACCTGCCGCGGATGAAGCCCACTTTTATAAGCTCAAATCCACGGGCACTAGACGGCCCTCGGTAGATGACTCAGATGTCTTTTGCACCCAAGACGGCGTCATCGGCAGCACTTACACGTATTGCACCTGTATCCTAATCGTTCAGGGTCCGTACCTACTTATACATCAAAGCTGGCATGAGAGCACCTTGATAAACCCACCATGCGTACCACCAATACTGACTCGGACTGCAGGATACATATGTTTATTGACCAATGTTTCCCGCCGAAATCCCAGTTTTCTGTAGATCAACTGCCTGATCTCTCAGGACAAGTCATTATTGTCTTGGGCGCCAACACTGGTAGGCGTTTATCTTCCTTTTGCATGCCCTCATGACTATTTGCCTACTCTAGGTGCGGGCAAAGTCACAGCTAAAGCTCTCCTCGCGCACAACGCAAAGGTTTATTTTGCTTGCCGGAGCGAGGAGAAGGCCCGTGCTGCAATTCACGAATTGCGCGATGAAACCGGAAAAGAGGGACTGTTCCTAAGGGTTGATTTTGCTGATTTGAACTCTGTCAAGCGCGCCGTCGGGGAGTTTACGAAGTAAGATCATTTCTTCAACGAGAGCAGAATCTTTGCTCATCCACAGCCAAGTCGAGAAACAGAGCTCCATGTTTTGTTTAACAATAGGTATATCAGTCTTAGCATGCCCGCAAACTCGACTCACAATTCATAGCGGCGTATTTACTCCTCCCTTGGATGCTCTGACTGAACAAAGCTACGATCTCCAGTTTGGCGTCAACATGCTCGGTGCGTACATGTCCATCCGTACGTCCTTAAGCCCAGGTTCTAAGCCGCTCCTCCCAGGCATCTTCTACTTTACCCACCTCCTCATCCCCACACTCACATCCACCTATGCGTCGAACCCGGAATTCAAACCGCGAATCATCAACACCGCCTCACTATTTCACGCATTTGTGAACGGTCTCAAGTTTGATACATTCAAAGACGGTCCCAAACGCCGTAAGATGAGCAAGATGGCTTTGTATTACCAAAGTAAATTCGTAAGTCCCATCATGATGGCTTCACGCGGACTGTTTTAGAGAACACCGTTAGGCCCTGGTTGTATGGACCACCGAACTCGCACGCAGATACGCAGATCAAGGGATCACCGCCATCTCTGGAAATCTGAGATCAGAAATGCAGCGATATATGTCACCTTTTGAGCGAACTATAACGGTACGCCCCCCTCCTCCTCCTCCCCCTTCAATATCGAAGCCTTCTGATTCCTTTCTGTCGTAGGATAAAATATTGTTATAGCCAGTAGACATGGGAGGGCTCACGCAGCTGTATGCGGCAACAATGCCTGAGCCAGAGGCGGTGGAATGTAACGGCGGGGTGAGTACCTCCTGGTGATGCTGGCTTACCCAAGGAACTGATGAGTGCAGTACATGAAACCATGGGCGCGGGTCGGGGCGGCGTTTGCAGTTACTAAAGACGAAGCTCTTGGACGTCAGCTTTGGGAGTACCTGGAAGAGCAAGTAGCCGGCTTCTAAGCGCGTTGCCAAAGTCACAACAACCGATTCGGGAATCATTTTACGGACCTATTCTGCGATTTCTTTCGGTATCATACCTGTTATATGGACTGTGGGAATATCCACATTCTGCAGACCACTACTAGTGACTGAAGTAAGTCACACAGAACGACCGAAGAATCTGAGTGTAGCCAGTAAATTCAGAAAAGCAGACCCAGCTGGCAGCGCGCGTTAGCGAAACAAAAGACCTGTTACTGATGTAACATATTCAATCAATATATTTTTACCCTTGGGAAATAAGAAATGGAAGATCTACAAGCATATATGTAGAGGCAGTAGAGCAACGAGTGAAATTCCGTTTCAAAGAACATATCTGAAGCCCTTCTGCTGGAAGTCTGTTAGATCGTCAAACGCAAATTTGTCGTCTTTCTCTTCCTGATCATCTGCCTTTGAAGCATCGTCATCACCCTTTTGCGAGGTCGGCGAAATGTAGGCCGAAGACACGAGCAGATCACGCTTTTTATTCTCGGCGTTCAAGATGTATCGCAATACAAGCGACGTGACAGACACAACTGCAGTTGGGCATAAGATCACACACATGATGGTGAAGTAACTAACACATACAGCACATGCACACGATGATGGCTATCCAGGTCGATTTATAATGGATATGAGCTTCGGGAGTCAAAACAACTGCAGACAAGCAAGATGTGAAAACCAGTCTTCGAAGATAAAGAACGACTTACTGTATCCTCCGATGATGTTACCAACTGCAGCCCGATAAACGAATCAGCACCAAAACAGACGGAGCAAACAGCAGACCGACCATTATAACCGATAAAAATCATACCACTGCAGATAGCTTTCTTCGTTCCCCCCGCAACGTTCGCAGCAGCCAAAGACAGAATCAGGACATAAGGCGCACCAAACGACGCGACGAGGTAATATCCCCATAGCGGCAGAGCTCTGTGTATCCAAGATCCTTTCCACACCATAGCGGCGCCGATGATCATTGGCCAACAGGTAATCGGTAAGAGGTAGGTGCGGATGTTCTTGTACCGCCCGGCAAACCATCCAGATATCCAGATAGTGAGACAAGTCATTGCACCACCTACAAGGACTGTCAGTATATCACCGCTTATGGTCTGAGCGAACATACCAGGTATTTGCAGGAGTATAGCATTCAATGAGCTATACCCGAACGAGGTAATGATTCGCGCTCCAAACTTCAGGGATGTAAATTGCATAATCAGAATGCAAAGAGGACAGTCCCTACCGCAGTGACGCCACCATTGCACACGTATATAGCCGACGCACAAAGCAAAAATATCCAAAGCTTGATATCTCTGATAGACTCCAGAACTTGATCCCATTTCCACTGCGTCTGATCTTTTCCTGTCATGTTGGAAGCTAAACGGTGCTTCAACAGGACTTTTTCTTCTTCTGTGAACCATCGGCCGGGCTCGTTTGGTGAACTAGGTATTACCAGGAGAACAACGATGGACCAAAGGATAGTCCATGAGCCGGCAAATAGGTACCTGAGTAGCCATGTCAGGGCGGCAACGAGAAAACATATAAAGTACACACATGTATTTCCATGTTGCCAACTTTCCTGAAGCGTGTCCAAGGCCGTAATTAATGAGCCCTGAGAACATGCTGAAGATTCCCGTAGCGCTGTACCATATGCCAAGCCTAGCCGTCTCTACAAAGTCGTGAATTATAAGAAAGGGAAACTGGGTGGGGCCAATCTTACGTTCTTGTTTCGTGTACCACAACGCAGTTATTGCAAGGAAGCCTGGGGACACTGCTGACTATTCCGAACGAAACTGATTAAAATCGTTCTTGAGGGGGAAAAGCATTACGCTCACCTCAACCATACCTAGGAAAATCCTTTGTACGACCAAGCCGGGATAACTCGTCACAACGACGGTAAGCATGCAGATGGCTCCCCACAGGAAGATGAATGCGGATAGAGTTTTTACAAGGGGGACCCGCTGTAGCATGAGTGCAATCGGGAGCACTCCCACAATGTATCCATCTAAGATATCAGTTGATCGGGATAGATACTCGCAGGTCAGACGATGCATATTTACAGTAAAATGCAGCGTTAGCCGTAGAATACCGTTGGGTAGAAGTGACTCCGTTGTGCTTAGTGGACAGGTGCTGAAATGGTTCCTATGGTTTTCCGTAAAGAAAATGCAGCAATGGAGACCCACCAAGTCTTCAATGATTCCAAAAACTGATGCCGACCCTAAAACGGCTTTATCGTAAAATTCTATGTGGATGATCATTGAGTAACCGATGCGCGACCATGTGATAAGACCCACGAAGTCCATATGCCACAGTTAGAACTGGCATTACTGGATCCAGAATACATCAGCCGGACATTGATAAAAACTTCCAAGGACTAATATGAACTCACAAATAAGATCGATTTTCCAGACAAGCTTCCTTTCCGCGGCCGTTCCCATCTTTCAAGATCGCAAGTCGGTTGTCTACACCAAATAAAAAATAGGTTGCAGTGAGTCGTATGCTCATAAAGATGTCATAACGCAAGCATATTTGCCGACTACAAAGAGGATGGTGATGCCATCGTCGTTTTGGAAGAGTCGTGGGAAAAAAAGGCGGATAGCTCGGGTCCCTCCGAAAGCTCCAAATGTCCATTCCGAGCGCTGCTTTCTTCCCTTTATCCAGTCCTGAACATATAACTGGTCTACAGGCTCAATTTCTGCAATCCTATTAATGCGGATCCATTTATGTGAACCCGAAGGAGTCTCATGCATTCGTGCTATTCTGGACGGTTTCGGATAATATTTCTAGCCGAAAAGCCGACAGCCATCATTGATTTCGAGCATTCACTTGTCAGTTTTATATATTCACGAATGTCTCTCGTGTTGGGAGCCTGTGTGGCTTTCACTTCTGTGCATATCTACAAGGGTGATTCAACCTCTTCGAGCTGGATTTTAAAGCAGAGATTCCTGGTGTCGCTAGTCATCTCCTTTTGATCCTGCCAATCTTTACATCATCACATGTACAACCGTCAACTTGAGCCTTTCCTTGGCGAATCTCGTCACTGGATGATGGGCTACGAGTCTAGCCTTGTAGATAATCCGTGCCTTTGGGGGGGGCAGGCGAACTAAGACGAACAGTAAAACGCCGGTACCTTCTTACACTACGTTTAAGCCCCTGGAATTGTTCCCACTCGCCTTCTTATCATGCACTGGACCAGTATGAGCTCTACTACCTTACTGGTCAACACTACTCTCTTTTTGGTTGCTGTCGTCGTTGTCCGTAAACTTTACAGCCGACGCTTGAATAACTCTCTTGGACTTCC
The DNA here is from genome assembly GCA_030435655.1 of Armillaria novae-zelandiae. Taxonomy (NCBI): domain Eukaryota; kingdom Fungi; phylum Basidiomycota; class Agaricomycetes; order Agaricales; family Physalacriaceae; genus Armillaria; species Armillaria novae-zelandiae. The sequence goes on from JAUEPR010000150.1 coordinate 60,205, forward strand.
GTATCCTCCCGGTCCGACACCCAGTATCATTCCGTTTGTCGGTAATATACATGATATGCCAATTAAAGAAGGTAATTGAATTCGTTGGCGTGTTTGTATTCAAGAGACTGATCTGTCTATAGAATGGTTCAGATTTACGGAATGGGGGAAACAGTATGGTATGAATTGCTTTAGCTTCGACGCCGCTTAGGCTCACAGTTGCTTGTCATAGGGCCGCTTGTTATGCTCGAGGTCATGGGTGAAAAGATGTGTATAATCAACACGATCCGCGTTGCGACAGATTTGTTAGATGCTAGGTCAGCTATATATTCTGATAGACCACAGATGCGTATGGTCAGAGAATTGTATGGCGAATCTTGTCCTCCATCTTGAACACGACTGACTTTTTATAGAATGGGTTGGGACTTCAATGTGGGTTTTCAAAGTTACGGTGCCAAATACAAGAAGAGTCGGAAACTCTTCCATCATGGTTTTAATCCCAGAGCATCAGATGCTTATCAGCCAATCCAAACGGTAGGTATTCATGTCATTGATCATTACTCTTTTTGAACGCGGCACATGAACAGAGAGAAATTACACTACTGCTCGAGAAATTCCTGCGATGTCCGGAGAGATTCGAAGAACTTCTGCGAGAGTAAGTCTTTCGAACTCTACACAATGTTACATTTACTTAACACCTGCCACCGCAGAACTACTGGATCTATCATCATGATGATCGGTATGCGATAACCTGATCTTGAAGGCTGCAACCGCTGATAGGACTTTTCCATTAGCCTTTGGATATCAGACGGTTAAGAATGACAAGTTTGTGCGCATAGCGGAGGAAGCTCAACTCGCTATGGTATCTGCTGCCCGACCGGGAGCTTATTTTGTTGATTTTATCCCGTTCCTCAGATACGTTCCCGAATGGTAGACTCCAGGACTCGTTTAAAAAGTCCTTGACACTCATTAATTATTGAACAGGGTTCCTGGTGCCCATTTCCAGCGTGTTGCTCGAGAAGGACGGGAACTAGCCGAAGAACTACAGACTAAACCTTACGCGTGGGCTAGGAAACAGTTCGACGAAGGCAAGGCGAAACCCAGTTTCTTCAGATCAATCATGGAAGCCAAAGGGTTGTGCTCGAATGATCCTGTAGAGGAAGAGCAGCTGATCAGGAAAGCAACCGCATTGATGTATGCCAGTGAGTGCTTCCATCATGCGAAGACTATGCGCATATCTAGAGTTTTACTCCCAGCGGGTGCTGATACTATTTTGGCCTCTGTTCTCAATTTCTTCCTTGCAATGCTGCATGCCCCAGAAGTCCAAATGAAAGCGCAAGAGGAACTGTCGCGGGTAGTTGGGAATGATCGACTTCCCGCTTTTGCTGACCGTGCTTCTTTGCCATACATTGAATGCATTGTCAAGGAGACCCTTCGGTGGGAGCAAGGTGCGGTACTAGTGTCTTTTGATATAATTATGAGCGATGACAGACCCTAAAACGATAGTCATCCCGCTTGGCGTTCCTCATCGTCTGATGAAAGATGATGTGAGTGAACATTGTCTTGTCATACTTTTTGCCGATTCTTCCAGGTTTATGAAGGGTACTTTATACCGAAAGGTACCACTATGATACCTAATCAGTACGCCATGGCAAGTATAGAGCTTCTTTTCATGTAATTTCTAGTCACTCATTCTCTTGATAGTCGCACGACGAATCCATGTATCCAGACCCCATGACATTCCGCCCCGAGCGATTCATGGACGCTCCGGCTGCTAAAGATGGAGGGCCGTGTAACCCGAATACTATTGCATTTGGCTGGGTATGGCCACCGATAGCTTAATTCGCTTACACTTTCTGATTCGTGCCCACAGGGAAGGCACATCTGTCCTGGCCGATTTCTCGCTGAAAATTCGCTCTGGCTTCATGTGGCTACGACTCTTGCGTGCTTCAATATATCGCCTATTATTGGAAGCGATGGCAGACCTGTCATTCCGCCTCGGGACTATACGTCTGGACTCGCAAGTCGTCCGAAGCCTTTTTCTTGTCATGTTCTGCCACGAAATCCTGAGGTTGTGGAGCTCATCAGAGAGAGTGTTGCTTCTGTGGAGAGCCAATAAGCCTATGCCGGCGAAACTCAATCACTCTGTTTCGGTAGTGTTTAGTGAAGAGCTGTCGCCCTCCTTCACATGGATGGACGCTAATTTCCGACTTCATCTCACTTTCCCTTGTGTTTCCTAGCTTATACTTCATTCTCTGCCTTCGCAATCTCTAAGTGATTTTCGCGCTTCTTTCTTTCTGTACTACCCGGACATTTTGGGATCACCGGCTCTACCTCGTCTGCTCTGATTGATCTACTGTTTCTGCATGGTTACAAACAATTGTATCTGCAGATTAAATTTGGAATTATCCGGGTAGGCAACTATCCTGACTTCGAATACTTATTGGCCCTTGGAAAGGGAGTTGGGCGTGCAAATCCGCCGCACGGAGATTACCTTTATGTATTCATTAAACTATATAGTACACTAGTAGAAGACATCGACGTTTCATCGCTTTCCCCGAGGGCACGATGGGACTGAAAGGTACCGAATTCATTCCGTTGTTAGAGCTTCACACGCAGGAGAGGTTCTCTGAAAGTCCTATCATGCGGAGTGGCGGTAGTACACTGAAGATACAGCGCAAGTGCCGCTTTGTTCAAGAAGCTGAGGGCTTCGAGTAACAAGATTCGACAATACATGAATACGACATATAAACATTCGAACACGTCAGGGTACTTCTGCACCCTGAAGTGAGGCCATGTGGTGATACAGAGTAACGGAGTAACGAGGACAAGGCAACGTGCCGATATAGATAAGTCTGCGCCGGCAATGCGGCCCATTCCTGCCGGAAGCGATCCCACGTGGCGACGTACTTTGGAGAAATTGAGTATTTGACGGTGCTTGTCAACCGACCACCAACTACACTCTGAGGCGCGTCATTGTCGTCGGCCGTCGTTGTTCAGGACGGCGACGACCACGACGACCACGACGATCGCCAAGGAGAAAACGGCGAGAGCTTAATATTACCACGACATCGATATCCATCTATCACACGGAATTCGGACTTCTCCCGTTCCATCAGTGCCTTCGCGTCATTCTCGAATTGCCTACTTAACAGCTGACCGTTCCCACTTTTCAGGGCCTCGTTGCTCAGGCGTCGTTCCACAGCCATCTTGGTCGCTTCTCTCCTTTCAAAGATGACGGTGGATCCCTTCTCTGTGTCTACGAAACCGACAGCAGAGTCTCTAGCCATCGATGAGAGCATCCGCCTAGAGAGGAAACGTCTGAAGGAGAACCCAGTGGTCAAGGTTCTCCTGCTGGGGCAGAGCGAGAGCGGGAAAAGTACCGTAATCAAGAGTATGTCCAGCAGTCCCAGCTTGTCCAATATTGTGTTCTAACCAGTTCAGATTTTCGTCTTGCTCACGACGCCGTCTCGTTTCGCGCTGAACGGGCATCATGGCGGTCTGTCATTCAGCTCAACTTAATACGCTCTGTGGGAATCATACTTGGTGCCCTCGACGACATCGAACAGCTACCGCCCGACTTGCGTCTTCTTCGTTTGCGTCTTATCCCACTCAGACGCGTCGAGACAGATCTTCGTCGTCGACTCTCAGATTTTACTACCCCAGTCACACCAGAGCTCTCGGTTCGCTCACTTGCTCAGATCTCCCATAGCCCCGATCCTATATCTCTATCACGAGAAAGTGCGGACGCTCAGGATGTCATCACCTCCCTACGTGAAGACATTCGACACCTATGGCTCGACGAACGCGTCCGCAATGCCCTCCGACGGAAAGGTATTCGCATAGAGGAAGGGGCTGGATTGTGTGTATTTTTAGCAATCCTGACCATGATGCCAACTGATCCCTGCTGAATAGTTTTCTGAATGATCTCGACCGAATAGCCATCTCGTCCTACACGCCCTCTGATGATGACGTCTTACGTGCACGCCTGCGTACGATGGGTGTGCAAGAATGGCGAATCTCGTTCCCACCGGGTGGGTATTCTCGTTTGAATGTCTGTATTGCAACTAAAATCTCGGTAGCCCCAGGCCAGCACCCTACCTTTTCGCAGCCTTGGGCTCTCTACGACGTCGGTGGTGCTCGCACCCAGAGACGCGCCTGGCTTCCCTTCTTCGATGGTGTGAATGCCATCATATTCTTAGCCCGTAAGTGGTTCTTTCTACGCTTCTTCGGCAGATCCATTGCCTTTACGCCTTTTATCTCCTCGGCTTCTCTTCTCTCAGGCTGATATTCTGCACTAGCCCTCTCGCCATTCGATACACCGCTTCCTGAGGACCCTAGGTTTGGCTCATTGCCTGTTTCGTTCCATACTTCCTTCTAACCATTTTTAGCGTAACACATCTTGATGACACGCTAGCGCTCTGGCACGCTATCACCTCTACGCCCCTTCTCGCTCGCACGACACTGATTGTATTCCTCAATAAATGTGATTTACTCAAACGGTAACGTTATTTATTTCCGCCCTTCTCTTCCCGCCGCCTAATCTCTAAGCGCCTTCTAGCAAGCTCAAGTCTGGTGTTCGATGGGGTGACTGGGTCCGCGGGTATAAGGGGGAAGAGGAGGTAGGGGCAGTGGTGAAATGTACGTCCGACTTGCTTTCTGCGTGCCTTCCCTGAACGATCTTCGTGTTGCTAGGGACGCGAGACCGCTTTCGAGACATCGCGCGCACCAAAAGTCCGTCTGCCGCCAAGGGCCGGACAACGTACGTCTACCCGACAAGTGTCACGGACACTAAGGCTACGGCGGTTACGTTGAAAAGTGGTACGTCTCAATTTCTGGGTTGTAGCGCGACACTGATGGGTCCTGCGCAGTTCGTGATGGGATATTGAGGGAACATCTGAAGATGGCCGAGTTTGTTTAGAGTGGAATGAATCTCTGGATACCATTTACTGTTTTATTTATCAAATTTGTTGTTGTATGTTCACACTGGTACTAGTAGTGTTTTATGTAAACGAAAGTTCATAACGGCCAGAGTCAGGCTGGTGCACGTAATATGTTTCTGCGGAAAACTCGTACTTAATTATCCAAGAGGTTAGCTCCAAGTCCGTAAGGACGCTACGTAAGACGTAGTACGGTACCAGCATGTCCTATATTTCCTCATACCCACGATCGATTGAACAGCTTGAACTGTGGCAGCGCTGGTTTACAAATCAGGCATCTTAGGGCCGGCTTAGTGGGATGATATTGCTACATAATTACCAACACGCATTCTCATTCTTAGCGGAAGAATTCGAAAGAAATTTATTCAATGGAAGCCTGCCGCCGATTTTAAGATGGAAAAAAGAATTGGGAAAGTGCCTTTTCTTTCCCTTTGTAAACCGCGACTTGTTTGATCAGAATACGAAAATATAAGTTATATAACGAAAGCTTGTGCTATTTAGCACTCTACGTAATAAACATATATAGATGAGTTGCGGTTTCTTTGTCTTGCCCTAAAAGAGTACGCGAATAATCCCACCTTCCTCCGTTCTCCTGAACTCATTCTATTAATGAACCATCGAATGAAATGCCACAACATTTTGAGGTCTGCTTTTTCGGCAAAGAAAATGTACCGACTCCAGCAGTGCCTTGGGACGAAGTAATTCCTTTAGTACAAAAGCGCCGTCACGTTAGTCCGACAAGGAAAATCCTCATAAATGCCTATGTAGATACAAGCAGTGTTCATGTAAGATCAACATGTCATAGATCTTCTGTTACGTGGTGCATACGAGGCCATCATCGCTCATGTCGCGTATAGCGGACCTATGAAGGATCACAGCTAGGACAATGAAACAATGCCATATGCAATGGGATCCTGGGATGTAGTGAGGACATGTGTTGCGCAAAAAGGAATAAACTGACCGGCTCCGAAGGCGTCTAATCGCTGACGCCATTTATCAGACAGGAAGCGCTCTGGTATATGGCTCATGTAAAACATCAGCCCAACAACATATGCTAGAAGAGAAGGTATAACGGGAGCTAGGGGGATGACTCAGTAAAATCAAGACGTGGTAGCGAGTATGCAGACAACTCACAGACAAAATAAAATGTCTCAAGGGGGGAATATAACATTGAGTATGTTGCTAGTGGTGCTATGGATGAAAGGGCGAGTGAGACAAAGAAAAGAACGCGCCATATCTGTAGTAACATGGTCAAGCCATCAGAAGCAGAAGGAACCAAGAACGAGGACATACCCGATTTTCGTGACGATTGAACCATTCCATGAAAGGAAAGATATTTCCTGCCAGTCCCGTTGCAACGCATAGAGCCAAGAAAGTCTGGTTAATGCTAGGATGGCACTGGAATCCGTAGTACACGACCGAAGCGACGCTTGCACTAATCAGCCTGGCGATCTGAAATTAGTCGTAATGTGGCATCGAGTATAGTCAAGACCTACCATCCAATCCCGACGTAGTCCACTTTGGCGCAAAACTGCATGCTACCATGGTGAGCACAACCTGACATGGTGTGCCATACTGAGCTGCAGAAAAAGCAGAGCAGGACAAACGCCATGAAGAATTTCTCCGGTGTTGGTGCAGTGGTGAATTCAGAATCGAAATGTGGTATCGAATTAATCCCCAAAATGAGGAATGGTATAAGGTGGGTGTGTATATTCACTTTAGAGGCGTCGATAAGGAGAGCGTTGTGCAAAGAAGTCACCACGTACGTGTTTCATTATGGAATGCAAATAAGGAAAATATGATAAGAGGCCATCTTTCTATGGGTATAAACCTTGTAAAACTTTTAATACACGTAGAAGAATGAGTGCGGTGGTACTTACCTATAACCTTGGGTAACAAACGGGTTGTTACGCCATTTTTCAGGAAGATCAGAGTATTGGATCAGGTGCATCCCCTCAAATGAGCTCCTGATAGCTCTAGCTACGTCCGCCGTCGCTCGTTCCATCATGCTGTCCCCAGCATGTACAGCATGCGGAGCGGCCGATGCATCGGGGAAAGTGGAGTCAAGAAGAATGACAGAGCGCGACCTGACTGCTGCCAGTGCGACGAAAAGTCCAGTCGAGGAGACTTGAGAATACAGACGATGCAGCTGGTAGGCAAGTCCAGTGGCCGGCTGTTTGCTGGCAAGAAAAAGGTCCTGGTCCGAGTCGGATGGCTCTTCAGGCTGTTCCGCTATCGAGAGTCTCCTTCGACGCGCCAGGCTGCCATTGTGGACGGGATCCATGTAGATATTAGATTGGAACAGAAAAGAGAAGAAGCGAGTGTGGGTCAGTATTAAAGGCAAACCGCAAGAAAGGACATGGTGTCATGCAGTTTGCATCATCGAACAAAAATCGAGAAGCTACGGCGCCGCTGCCGCGATTTCCCCTTTCGGCCTCATTTGTCCCTTCTCGGCGTCCTTTTCCCTTGGCCTTGAACAAGAAACTACAAACGCCTTCTTTCGGAGCATGAGTCATCTATAGAGTAGATTGTTTGCTGTAAGAGTGGAAACTATACGAATAGTACGCCGCAGAGTACATAAACGGGTATAATTATACGAGTTCGGTGGTAATCTTCACAATTGACCTCGGTAGCAAAGGAGGAACCGCAAACTGCTGGTAGTAGTCCTTGTTGACCTCTGGGGCCTCGACTTTGTGTCTGAGAGTTTGTAAGAACAACTGGGATGATATACGGTACTGAAAAATCCTTACATTTTCTGTACATGCATTTTCATATGCAGACGCGTATCAGGCCTTTTCTCACGATCCGTATCGCGGCAATGCAGACATAGCCAGTGCTTAGTATCTTGTTCTGTGCTGAGGACGATGTAGTCAGAGCCCTTTGACTCCTCAAGCGTCATCAGTTTGACGTGCGTGTCCAATTCCAGGGGTTCATAGCGGTCTTCCATCCTAAATAGATGGTACACCTGCACTAAGGTCAATGTTGACTCTCCCTGTAATTCTTATAGGGCACGTACATATCTCCTCCAACCAAACAAGCGAAAAATATGGTCCTCGTCATCTGCTGTGATGAACCTCTTGTTATTTGCACACACAGAACGACAGATCAAGCACCGGAAATACATCTTCAGATCATCAAGATCCGCTGCCGTGGTTGTATTAGGATCCAAGCCAAGAACGCGGATGATGTCCTTCACTATCTTCGACAACTGTTCATCTAACAACAAACCCTCCGCACTCCAAGACTGCCGATAGCGGTCTGGATATGAGCAAAACTGAGGTTTGATACCAAGAGTAGGGTCATATTTGGCACAATTGTCGCTCTTGCTCCTCTCGGCGCTGACTTCGGTAAGACAACGGTGAGTGAGTACTTGGGGATAAAACTGTGGGGTATTGCATGTACTGCAGAGCAAGACATTCTGAGCGAGGCTGAGGAATTCTGTCGAATCAATCCCTCCGGGATTAAGAAGACGCGCTAGCAATTGGCTGTCTAGAGATGATCTCCATTCATTGCATAAGTCCGAGAGCGAGGGGATGAGGGGAGAAAAGGTGTCGGCGTCAACCACCACATCCGCGGGACACTCAAGGATCTCTTTGATGGGCTTGAATGTATAGAAATCCGCAAGGCTGGGCAGGACTTGGGTATAGGGATAGTGAGAGGTAGAGGTGGTGTACTCATGGACAACTTTAGCTAGCAGGGTTTTCCTCGGTCGAATAACCTTGTCATATTCGCGTTCGAGTCGCTTTGTCCTAATGTTTTCCATGTATGAGATAATTTCGTCTTTGATATTTAGCCAGACTGCGAGGATTTAATCTTGGAACGGGACGAGCTGCAAGCGCGAACTTACTCCTTTCGGTCAACAGTCGATTCTGAAAGACTAGACGATGCTTTATGAACGCATACATTTGGTCGTCACTCATCTGATCAAACTCGGTGAGATACCCAAGATCCCCAAGTTTTTCTAAGATCCTACATCCTCGAGTCAATAACAAAAAATAATGAGGACAACTGAACGTACGAATATAGGCGGCCGCTTTTGACTTGGCGCTGGTCCTTTTCCCGGTCTTTTTCGTACTCGAGCAACCATTTCTCGCTTCGTTTGATATGCTGCAACAAAATGAGGAGACTTGGTGACAAAATAACCCGATACTCACAGCTGTGTGACGCAGCAGTAATTCTCTTCTCTCTGCGCGGTACTTCTTTTTCTCTTCGTCATTGAAAGAAGAATAGCGTTTAACAACTCTGTCAACATTTCCTTGGTAGCACATAGGCTCCCCGATGTATGGTTTCTTTGCTAAATAAAGCACATTAGAAGAAGGGCAGTCTGAAGGGGTAAAAGAATCTCACTTCCGGGACGCAAGGGCACTAGAGTCGCGATCTTGTTGGTTAGCTTCGGATCGGACGTCCTTATCAGTCTCACGGGTTTGACGCTATTGAAATGTCTTACTCCGAGTAAGTGATATTTGACGCGTAACTCACTGACTGTCCATACACCTCGCGCATATACGGACACTAAAGACAAATTCGATATTGCGAACATTGGTGGTCATACAGACCTGAAGAAATGACTTAGTCAAGAGATACACGAATATCCAGAGACCTACGTGGCACCGCGATGTAAATATAAGGTTCGCCCAAGCAGGTTCTGACATTCCTAGAGCCGGCTCGGGGAGGTCCGGAATATTCGAGCGCGCCGCCTTCCATGCAATCGCCGAAGAACAACTCATCAGGACCTTCCGAATACTCTTTGTTGACCTCGCCAGTTGTAATAGATCAACTGGATCTAGCCATCCAAGAACCTAAATACGCATAAGAAACAGGGTGACACGGTTCTGTTTGGTGCACACCTCAAACCATATATCCAGAGGCATGTTCGCCAACTGGGCGAGTCCTCCCCTCGAGGTTCGCTTTGCGACTTTGATCTTTTCATTGCTAGAATTCACGGTAAATTCGATTTGGACGCGTTTTCGAGGAGCCATGAGGAAGATGGATGTTGGGGATGAAAGGTAAACCACGAGGCCCGAGCCACTGGCAGCTCCTTTTCAGCAGGCGGATCAGACGCGTGACGTCACGCGAAATCACGCGACTTCAACCGGAATCGGCGCCTTCTTAAATTCCTACCTACTACCAACTACCCACAGCCCTTTGGCATTCTTTCTGTCGGCTTGCCCTTCATTTATACCTTCATCATGAATCTCGCTATTGTGATGCCACTTCTATTCGTTCATCGTTCCCATAAGAACCGACCTGCCCAATCCGTGGGCCTGATAACCGACTGCCTTCTCCATTCGACACCTGCCCGGCATTTTCGCCCCACCACAACTATTACCGTCTCCGCTTTCCTGGAGGATCTTGGTTCCTTCCATGCTCTTGTCGACTCTCCTACATCACTGCAGGATCGCCCGGCAGATGACAACGCGGCTGGATTACTTTGCTATATGACAACGTCTGAGAGGCGGAGGTGGCCGCAGTCCCAGGTGGCAGCTGGACTGAAACTAATCCAGAAACTATCTGATTCCCAAGCTGCCGGTGAATTGAAACAGGGCGATTCAAACACTCATTCTCATGGCCCATTGTTGGCCGCCGACCTCCAGAACACGCTCGTCTTCAAAATGAAGAAAGCGGCATCAATTTTCTCCTTGGAGTTGGTCTTGCAGAAGTTTTGGACACCGAGCGAAAAGAAAGTTCGCATGGTTAGCGTTTGGGAATTGATGGAATTATTGTCATATTGATATGCACTGTAATCTATTCAAGTTGGCTTCTGCATAGTCGATATGAACGTTAACAATGGTGCGTGATTTTGGGAGGAACTCTGGGCGCTTCTGGGGCCGGATTGGCGTCATACAAAGTTTCGAAAAGGTTGACAATACTAAATTAAAAGAACTGAATGCCAGAGAAAAAAATTGGCTTTATCAATGCATCCTCGAAGTCCCAAAAGCCTTACAACGATTCTTCTACAATATGAAAAGCCAGGATTCCCAAGTGCATGGAAGTGGCTGTAATCTCGAATACGTGTAAACTGGTCTCAGATAGGTGAAAGAGCTTGGAATGTCGATTGTCATTTTTGCGATGGATATACACGGCTGGAGGATATCATCGTCACATTGGAGTCAACTGGTGCTCGCTGCGAGTCTCATCAGAGAACTCGTAGATATCTGGTTGGCATGGGATCATGGGAGGTCATGGGCCACCCGAACGTCACGCACCTCTATGGCAACACAATATACATGCCCACCCCTGCCTGTCGTTCATACCGCCACGATGTCATCTCTAAAACTTGTCATAGACAGGCATGGTCGTTAAGATCGCGCAGCCAGAAATGACCACTCGAATGTGAAGGAATAGTTGAACTAACATGTTTATGGTAACTTTGACATATTGTTATCCAATCCTTGGGTTCGAGAAAGGCCAAGTGTTCGCTTCAGATGAGATCTTTGACGTAACGATAGTCTTCCGCCACTTTGCTTCGTCGTAGTCGTAGACATGTTTGTAGTCTTGGTTGGCGACGGTCCAACAAAAATTGCCCTTGAAGCTATTCTCATTCCTAGATTGGCTAGTACTGCAATGGGGTTTTTATAGGAGTGAGGCGCATTGATAAATATTTCCATAGTTTACCCTCTGCCACTTAGCTTGACACCAGCCAGTACAAAATTTCCGTACAAGGGTATGATCACCGACTGCAACAGAATCCTCGGCATAATATATCAACCTCGGCCTAGAAACTGCTTAACCAGAAAGAGAGACGCAACGTTACCCGCGTCCTTTCTCAGAATGACTAAGGTCTCGTCGGTGTAGCTGTCGATGCAAATGACGAACGTGCCTCCAGGATAGACTCGAGTCTAATTCTAGAATTCAAACTTAGAGCCTAGAAACACAAAGGTCCTGAGAACGAAGAATTTCGTGAGACTTGTCGAATTCCAGCCCAAGTACAAAGTCAGTTTCCACCCTAATTCTGCTTGTAAAACGGCAAGGGTTTCTATGAGGGAAGTTTCGCAGCCTTGTGGTTATTGTCATGACGTTCCATGTTCGGCGCCCTTGCAGTAAGGAAATACAGAGGCGAGGGGAAGAGATCGTGGTAGTAAGAGATCAACGTCGAAACGTGTCAAGCGCGTGCCGGTTTTCTTCCTACCATCACGATGTCCGGGTTTCCACCAACGATACGCGACCTCGCGGTCAGTTCATGGTTTCGCTGCATTCTCTCATCCTATTAAAGCTGGAATAGACCAAGGAATGCTTCATTTGCCAGCAGGACAACGGTAAAATTCCCGAGCACCGACCAATGAAGCGACTTATTCCATGCAGGGCCAATGGAGTCGTGGGTCCATCCTTGCAAATGCACTCTTGTGGCACATCAGGAATGTTTGCTACGAATGATAGATGCGCTACCCAAGACCACACGAGCGGCGTGTCCTCAATGCGCTCACAAGTACCGGATTATCAAAACAAAATCGTTGCCCTTGGAGCTCCTCCGGTTGGGAAACTCACTTTGCAATATATGCGGGACGATGTTCAGTATGGCAACGATATGTGGGGTGATAGTGCTTACCGGAGGCTGTGAGTCTGCGTTCTTAGGTCATGATCAGCTTTGACAAACTACCATCACAGCTCTTGCATCGGTTCTGCGCTCGTACGGCATGTATTCCATGAGATTGCTTTTCGGTGACACGTACGTGCTTGAAAGATTGTGTCTAGCTATCGTTCACAGTCCGTTCTATCAGGATATTCGATACATTGCTGACTAGTGATACTTCTTCCTGGCCTTGGTCGACATGGCTCGCGGTTCCACTCATTGCTACGAGATGCTTATTGTCTGGCGAACCCTTCCGGTTTCGCCATATCTTTGCCTACGTTCTTGTATTGCCATCCCAACCACCACAAACCATGCGCGAGCGCCTCATGAGAGAATCTTCCACTCGTTTAGGTTTTTTCTCCCTTCCCTACGACTCTTTATCGTTTCGATGGCCACCAACTCGGTTACAATTCGGATGCTGCATCTATATCGCTCATTTCGTTTACGAGTATCTCCGTGATCATACCATTTGGGCATGTCTACTACCCATACGTCCTTACCTCGTATCGAACATAATGTTCGTCATACGTTGGCGGAGGAATCGGGCACGGCGCATCGAAAACGGGGGAGATCCTAACGCGCCCCATGCGGTTGACATGCCACCTCTAAACGATGGCGGTGCCCCTCCAGAAGCACCTCGGTTTGCACCAGAAGTGGGGGAACGCCCCCCGCTATGGATGGCCCGTCGAGTTCTGCAATCGCAGTCAAGTCCCATACTAGAAGCAATTTTACTCCCTCCAATTGCCAAGGGAATGGGATATCTACTCCACGAGCTGGCGCAGCACTATTTCCCTCTTCAACACATACTTGGAATTCGGCCCACTGTGGCAACTGTTGGACTATCGCTGCCGTTCGTGAAGAAATTCATGTGGGAAGAGACCCTGAACAACACCTATTACTGGACAAAATTTTCCGCTTGGGTGTGGTCAGAGACTGACCCCATCTGGTAATTATCTACTTTTCAAAACCGTAAGATATTCTGACCGACTACTTCGTAATCCAGGCTTCGAAATACCGTCGGGCTTGGAATTTTTGTCCTCGTATGTGACGTTTGCTTATTCCATAAAGTACCCGGTCTCATAGCACCTTAGCTGAAGGACGCCCTGCATCAACTACATCTGTGGTTACGAAAAAACGAGATCGAGAGTCGTCATGTCAAGGATAGAAGTTTTGAGGGCTTAGATCCTCGCACCCTTGACCTTATACACCCAGTGTCTTAGCGGCTTGGTTCATACTTGAATGTAACGTCTACCAGGGTGGAACGGCATAAGTTGTCGCCGTCTATCAGTCCTTGTAAGACATGTATCAAGCTCAAACCAATTTCAATGTATGTCAAGGGTTCGCGCCGACGAATTGTGCGTAGGCATGATTAGCCGTCCATATTCGTGTTATTATGGCGTCAGAGGCGGGGAATCGTGGGTTATTACATGCTTAGCAGGGGAGGGATGCACAAACGATAAAACGAGATCAGGACGTTTTGGGATAGAGCAGCAACACAATGGTTAGTTAACGCGTAAAGTCGATGCCATTCTTCTGTAAAAGCTCTCAGATGGCAGGCCTGCACTTGTACACTTTTCTCACGACGCAGCATGGACATAGTCATCACCGGGCTAACCGATACAAGACCAGAGGGACAGACCCAATGCTTCCACAGAACTTAATGAAAATGAGGCTTAGCCCTAGGGAAAAAAGAATGATTCTCACAGAACGGTCTTCAGACTTTGACTGCCTTTCCGAAGCGATGGTTTATGCCTTGCACATCACCTACCATCTTGGCCAAAAAATAGTCGGACGCAATTCAGATACGTCGAATACGACAACATGTCCTTGAAAGAGATTGCTCTGACTGTTGCGGTGTCCTCGGTTGCGTCGATCAGGTTGACGTGGAAGGTATGAGGGATATGAACGCGGTAGATTAGAGAGTTATTGTTAGATATAATAGAGTTGAGATAGAAGTGTTATTATTTCGTTGGCGCGAAAATGTAAATTCCAGAGGCTGTTGATGAGAGGACATGTTTTCATTCATATAATTTTGTCCTCTGATGGATGTTCAGAGTACCAGAAACAATGCCGTCAACGAGCTCGGGAGGGAGTTGCCAGCCGAGCAGAGAGACCAAAAGAAACCGCGGCAAACAAATCCGGCATCTCCCGCTGAAACTCAGCCATGACGACTACATAACGAAATCAACTTTTTTCAATATTGTGACTGGAATTTGCACCTCAAGAAGTTCACTCTTGACCTTAGAATGCTGGTGAGGCGCTTCCTGAAGAGCCTCAGTCTACACCAAAGGCAAGGGATTTGCCCCACAGATAGCTCGCAGAATCTTGCAATCGCAATCGAATGCTATGCTGAAAACTATTTTTCTGCCTTCAATTGCCAAGGGAACGAGATATTGGTCCGTATGCATGAGCGCTAAATTGTCACCTGCGCTCACGCGTTATTCCTGTTTCAAAGGGCAGCTATTCTTTCTCACAAACGATCGAGGGTACACTCAGTGTCCTAGGGCCTCCTTCATACTTGAATGTAACACATACTAGGATATCTGGTTTTATCGAAATTTCACTCCAATGTACGTCAAGGATGCGCCAGCCAACTTCACATGATCAGCTGTCCCTGATGTGTTATTATTGCGCCAGCCAGGCGTTCTAAGTTTCAACCGACGGGCGGCGTGTACCAGGACCATAAATTACTACCTGGTCCGAGCAGCCCATAGAAGCATGACGCAGATGCCGGTCGCTACTAGTTTTCATAGTTCTCACGTCGACTTCTTGATGGGTTCTGTCGGTGATATACTACTCTTCGCCACCATCGCATGGGGGGGGGGGGGGGGGGGGGGGGGCTTATAAGCCGGGACTTCCTCACTCCATGAAAGCTTTCGTGTGGGACCATGAAGATTCCTCGCTCTCTCCCCTGGGTCATTGCTGTTTTACTCTCTCCAGTACATTCGATCGTGCAGCTTTCTAGCGTCGACAAAGCTTCAACACTGAGTCACTATGATGCCAATCAATACATCGTCGAGATAGATGACGTTCGAGGCCTCGAACTGAAGGCTCGAGCATCGGTGCGCCTCTGACGATCTGTTTGGATGTTTGAGAATGGCAATAACGCGTGTTGGCAGCTTCATCAAGATGTGTATCGAGAAATGCGCAAGAGGGGTGTCAATGTCAGTGTGAAGAAGGAGTATGATGAACCTGGTATTCTCACTGGGGCATCTGTGACGCTTTTGGTGAGGCAGTCGCATTCTACATATTGATGTTCGTTTATAATATTTTGCAGACACCGGGAGTACGCGTTATGTTCATGTTCCTACAAGTTATCTCGAACTTATAAATCTTCCCCAGGATGTCGCTCTTGTGAATGGTATTCCCGGCGTGAAGACAATCAGACCGGTAATGAAGATTCCGCCACCATCCATGTGAGTCTTCTTCCGAACTCGTTCACCAAAATGTTTTGAGACGCGCCTGCAGACCTGGAGGCGTGCTCGTAGTCGACGATCCAACTGATCATCGTCTTCCTGATACGCTGAGCACGCATGTAATGACGGGAGTTGATAAGCTTCACAAGGATGGTTGGTCCGGAGAAGGCATCAAGATTGGAATGTGGGTTGCATTCCTGAATTATTGATGGGTTCGTGCTAAGCTTAGCCTGCTTCTAGTATCGATACAGGTGGGTGAATGTACACCTCGTACTGTCTGGACGTAATAAGAACGCGTCATTTAGGTATTGATTACACACATCCTGCTCTCGGAGGCGCTATAGGTCCACGGAACAAGATTATTGGAGGGTATGACTTCGTTGGAGACGCGTACGATGGATCGAATACACCACAACCTGATAATGACCCTCTCGATCAGTTGAGCCCTCTGTTTCTTTTGTCTTCATTCAGCCGTCCTTATACGTAACTAGGTGCGCTGGTCATGGAACCCACGTCGCTGGGATCATCGGTGCGAATCCGAACAATCCCTTTGGCATTGTCGGAGTCGCAAATGGTGCATCTCTCGCTGCCTATCGCATTTTCGGATGCACCGGCGATACAAGCGACGAAGGTAAATACCATCCGATTCTCCTTTGAGTTATCGTTTGAGCTAATGCGGATTCTCGGCTAGTCATTATCGATGCACTCCTCCAGGGATACAGAGACGGGATGGACATCTTGACACTATCCCTTGGTGGTGTCAATGGATGGACTGAAGGCACGGCCTCAGTCGTCGCGAGCCGAATTGCTGAAAAGGGTATAGTTGTGACCATTGCTGCGGGGAATGGTATGGACTACTCTCATCTACCCTCTCCCGAGTGCAAACTTAATTACATTGCGAGTAGATGGTGCCTACGGGTCATGGTACACCTCCGGTCCCGGAAATGGCATCGGCGTCATTTCTGTGGCTAGCGTTGACAACCTTGTCATTCCGATTCAAAACGTCACGGTCAAAGGGGTTGATCGCAATCCAATTGTAAGTGTTACTTTGAATCATTTGGGTGCGAAAAGAACTCATATAATCATAGCCTTACCTTGAGGCCGTCCCATTTAACGTCACGGGCGATCTACCGATCTATGCGACTTCAACAGATACCTCCATTACAAATGATGCTTGCAGTCCTCTTCCTTCGGACACGCCTGATTTATCTGGACACGTCGTTATCTTGCACAGAGGTACCTGTGCCTTCGTATGTTTGATTTTTTCTTAACCGCGTCTAAACTGACTTCTCGCAGACCCAGAAACTTGATAATGCAGCGGCGAAAGGTGGAAAGATCTTCCTGATATACAAGTATGCCTTAGCTTTGGATTCTTTTCCTTGATTGTCTGATCGATTCCTTAGTTCTGATACGGGTGCTTGGGATTCTATCGCCGTTGGTAATTATACTGCTGCCCTTATCTCAGCTGAAGACGGAAAATTCGTGCGTCACTAGTGTCGAGCCAAAAAAAAAAACAGAGACTGATATGTAGAATTTCTAGCTTGTGCAACAATTCGCTGCCAGTGCTCCTATCACGTTAAACTTTCCTCAAGTTGGAGGACAATACAACTTGCCCAATGCTCAGGGAGGTCTCGTAAGCAGCTTTTCCTCCTACGGACCTACGTTCGACATGTACTTCAAACCCGCGGTTGCTGCTCCCGGGGGCAATATCCTCTCTACCATTCCAGTTCCTCTAGGCTCCTACGCGGTAGAATCAGGCACTTCGATGGCGACACCTTTCACTGCTGGAGCCGCCGCGCTTATCCTTCAATCTAAAGGTAAAGGTGCTAAGGTTGGGCTAGCGGTCAGAGATTTGCTGCAAACTACTGCATCCCCGGTTCTTTCGGAACACACAGAGGGTTCTTTATTGCAGACGGCCACTCAGCAAGGTGCCGGTCTCATCCAGGTGGATCGTGCTGTGCACACAACTACGATCGTAACACCAGCACAGCTCTTGTTGAACGATACAGCCAACTTCCAGTCATCGTACGTCGTCGGCTCTCTTAATTTTTTTGGGCACAGTTGAAGACTTCTGTATAGCCAAACCATCACAATCACTAACTCGGGACCGAGGAAGGTCAGATACAGATTGGAACATGTCGCTGCTGGTACAGCCGTGACCCTTCAACAAGTGCGGCGGCGCGTTATCGTTTGGCTCTAAAGTTGACTGGTTGATTAAATAGGGTTCCATCTTCGCCTCTGTGGGTCCGGTACCACTAACCAATGCTACGGCAAGGGTCACGATCCGCCCGAAAAGTGTCATGGTCAACCCTGGCGAATCAAAAACTGTTTCGCTATCGTTTACAGCACCTACAGCCGACGCATCGTCGCTCCCCGTCATTTCTGGTTTTATCAACGTGGTCGGTGCCAATGAGACCCTACATGTCACTTACTTGGGTGCCGCTGCATCTTTGAAAGACCAGACCGTCATCGATAATACTGACTCGTACTTTGGCGTGACTCTTCCGGTTATAATTGACGGTGCAGGTAATGTACAGACGGATCCGACGAACTACACGTTACTAGGGGATGATTTCCCTACAGCGGTGTTCAGGTGAGCATTCATTCATCCATCTCTTCTGGAATGTATTAATGGACGCTTGATACCTAGGTTGGCATTTGGGTCTCCTGCTCTTTCGTTTGATCTGGTGGACAAAAATACAACTATCCAAGACCCCATCTCAAGACGAGGTCTGCTATCATTCAACAGTCTGTCCCAATCAATAGAGAAGACAGTCCAAACCATTGGTTCGTTAGGAGAGGTAGCTTATGTACCGAGGAATTCCGATGCTACTGTTGGTCGCTTTCCGCGCATATGATTTCTGGCGTCCGCTCATTAACTTGTTTAGGATGCCGCACACAACGGATACAGCGCGTTATCGATGCCTGGTACTTTTGCGAATAATTCGCAGATTCCTAATGGGCTGTATCGTGTTTTGATGAAGGCGCTAAAAGTGGCCGGTGACCCGTCGAATGAGGCGGATTATGAGAGTTGGCTAAGTCCAATTATTGGCATCAATGCTTTAAATCCGTAGCATCCTTTAGTGGGGGGATCTTAATTACGATTACTTGGGTTGTGTTGTATAGATGAAGAATGGACAGAATAAATATTAGTACGTGACGCTACTGGGACTGGTAGTCGGCAGTAACGGCACACGACAGGTCGGGGCGGTAACTAAAGGAGTATTACTAAAAGTAGTCCGGCGGGATACTAAGTCACAAGAAAGTCGGGATAATAGTATAGAAATGCGGGATCTCTGCAGTAAGGTAGAGAGAGAATATAGTAAGGATAAAAGATTAGATAGAGATTAGATACCGGTGCTTCGGAATGACGCGTCTCCTACAAAATATAGATATGACGAAATTAAATATTATTGTTTACTGAGGTCCTCATATCACAGCGTGATGGGTGACGCTGACTACGAGCAGCGGCAGCTGCAAGTCTTTAAAGATATTTTGGTCGAAGCCAAGTTATACAGCCCTGCGACAGAAACTGAGAAGACTTCGCACAGTGATGTAACCCTCCTGTAAGTAGCAACCCTTGATTTTGAAATGTGGCTGTCATTCACTTTCGCCCACCAGCCGATTTTTGCGTGCCAGACGATTCGACATCTCCAAGGCTCAGAAACAGTTCTCTGATACGGAGGCCTGGAGGAAGAAACACGATGTGGATAGATTGTTTGCTATGTTCGATGATGACGAGTTTGAGTTGTCAAAACGGTTTTACCCTCAGTGGACGGGCCGCCGGGATAAGGTGGGTTGGATCCTTCATAATCATTTCAAGTTGCTGAAGGATAAAAATTAGGATGGAAATCCTCTCTATGTATACCACATCGCGTCTCTAGCACCTATACAGAAGGAACTGGACGCAGTTTCTCATGAACGGCGATACGAAAGAATGTTAGCTCTTTTTCTATTCCTTATAATGAATCTTGACTTTGATATGTATCTAGAGTCGTCTTGTATGAAGCAATGACTCGGTTAGTGCTGCCTCTCTGCACCCATATTCATCCAACACGAACAGTCTCGTCATGCACGACAATAATTGACCTCTCTTCTCTCACTCTCGGCACCGTAATCTCATTGCGCTCGCACCTACAAGAAGCATCTCGACTCGCCACAGCCAATTATCCTGAGACACTCCACATCATCGCTGTCGTCAATGCCCCAGCATTCTTCCCGATGATCTGGGGATGGATCAAGGGATGGTTTGACGAAGGAACGCGGAACAAGATATATATCCTTGGAAAGGGTACGGATATGGGAAAATTAGAAGAGATTGTGGATCGGGAGCATATCCCCAAGGTATATGGCGGCGAGTTAGAATGGGTATATGGGAATGCACCGTCCCTAGACGATGCAGTGAAAGAGGTCATGAAAGAGATGCCTTGGGGACCTGCAGAATTCATAGATGGAGTGGTAGACAAGAAGGATCCAGCGCAGCATACTGTACCTCTGGCGTAACCAATCCCCGCTCATACTCAAGTTCCGATCCTATGCAGCCGGTAAGTCGGTGAAGCTTCCCTGAGTTGTTCAGAAATCCACATATGTTACAGAGCTAATCTCAGGCCCTCCAGACGGTTCAAGTCAATACTAATCTCTCGGAACTTACTATGTAAGAATCTACATAATGATATAGAAGGATTTTGTCTTACACAACGTATGCTCTCGATTCGGAGTACCGTGACTACGCTTCCTCCAGAGGTTGTCGAAATCGTATTATACGAGGAGGAAGAGCATTGCTTCGGTCTATCCTTCAAACCGGGACCAGTCAGGACAAGCGACGCTCAGCTGGATGACGGTTTTCTCCCTCTCATGCTCGACTCAGCTCCCCAGCTCCCTCTCAAGCTCGTTAAAATTATCATTTTAGATTTCCGGTACTCTGAATATTCCTCAAGATAGTAGGATTATATTCGAATTTCATGACAGCATGTCCCCTCCTCAGCAGATTCTGGAAGGACTTGTTGAGAGATCTCGAAAACGACAACAGACATGGGGGGTAATAAACTTATTCGGGGCATCATCGTCGTCATTTACGAAAGGAAAACTATAAGTGGTTGATAAGCTGATTAAGAGTCGCAGGTTCAGCGCGCGTTCAAGATCACTCGAACGTAAAGCATAGGACACAATGGATTGGTAAAGGTAGTTATGTTACATTGGTCATAGTAATATCTACATAATTTCAGAGCTACTACAGATCATATTCTACAATCTTCTAGTAAGTATGTAGTCGACTCAATATGAGTCGTACGGCCGCGGGCCAAACAATATCGTAGCTAAAAGGAATCAAGATCGTAGGCGTGGTAAGGTTAGTAGCGTCGTAATATCATGAGATAGAAATAGGTTTAACATATTATTGTAGCATCATTGGAGGGAAAGGAAGGCCGTAGGGTGATGAAGGAGGTATCATAACACTTGTACTTACCTGAAAACATTGTATACCTGCAAATCCGAACATTTACGCCACTACAACTCTATGAAAAATCGCTTTCATTCAAGCTAATGGTACATTATCGATTCATCGAACAAGTAACCATGGATGATACAACTGACTGAGAAGAAAAACTAAATGCGATGATAAAACCTTCGACAAGTGCACGTAGAAAGAAAGGCAAGGAAAACCAAAGTCCCATTAATTACAGCGCCGCCTTCACTAGCTTGGGCTCGACACCATCCCTTGTAGCAAGATATGGCATCAAGTCACTCGTCAAAAATTCGCTTGGCCACTCTCCCCGAACCTGATGCTTCAAGTAGTCCTTGGCGATGACAACATCAGCGTCCTTCACGCCGGGAGCCAGCTTCTTGATCCCAGGAGCAAGCTCATCGACCCAAGCATCAATCAACTCCTTGGTAATCAACTCGCCAGTGTCCAACCGTGATTGGTACTTGACCCATTGCCAGAGTTGAACACGAGTAATCTCAGCGGTTGCGGCATCCTCCATGAGGTAGTTGAAAGGAATACAGCCATTGCCGCCAATCCAGGCGGCAGTGTAGGCCAACGACGTAGTGATGTTGGAGCGAACACCTTCGGTGGTAATCTCTCCAGGAACGTTAGTGTTGAGAAGATCGGCAGCAGCAACCCGAACTTCCTCACGGCGAACGTGATACTAACAATAGTATTAGAATGTTGCCGCACGATGATACGGCTGACGAGTCTCACCTGGTTGGGGCCAAGCATGTGCTTGTTGAAGACTTCCATGGCAATCTTGTTGATCAGAGGGTGGGCAATCCATGTTCCGTCATGTCCAGCGGTTACTTCGCGCAACTTATCAGCCCGAACCTTTTCCATAGCAATCTCGTTGGCCTTGGGGTCATCTTTAATAGGGATTTGAGCAGACATTCCGCCCATAGCAGCAACCTTCCGCCTATTCAAAGTGCATTCAGTACAAGGAAGAGCTAGGTATATAATTTCACGTACTTGTGGCAAGTCTGGATCAACAGCCGGACGTATGCGTCCATGAAGCCAACGGTCATCGTCACGTCCTTTCGGTCGGGAAGGATGGCCTTGCGGTCAGCACGACGCTTCTTGATGAAGCTGAAAATATAGTCCCATCTGTCTCACGGGTCAGAACTACATCAAGATAGGTAGAACGAATATTCTCACCTGCCACAGTTAAGACCAGAAGAGTGGTTCCTCAATTCGAAAAGAATCTCCTCCATTTGGAACGCGGCCGGGATGGTTTCGATGAGGACGGTAGCACGGACGGTGTTGTGTGGAATGCCAATGTAAGATTGGGAGAAGAGGAAGATGTCGTTCCAGAGGCGTGCCTCTAGGTAGTGCTCCATTTTGGGAAGATAGAAGTAAGGACCGGAGCCGCGCTTGACGAGCTCTTTGGCATTGTGGAAAAAGTAGAGAGCGAAATCGAAGATAGAGCCAGAGACGGGAGCATTGTCGACCGTCACACGGGGCTCGTCCAAGTGCCATCCTCGCGGACTGGCTGCTAGTCAGTCTCAGCTGATTAAAGATAGGGGTAACACATACCGAACAATGAGGGTGGCCAACTTCTCGCCAAGCTTGTATGCCTTTCCATTAGACTCGAAATCAATCTGCCTTCTGACGGCATCGCGTAAGTTGAGTTGGCCGTTGACCATATTGGCGAAGGTCGGGGAGCTCGAATCTTCCGAGACAAGTGAGCATGCCGACGCGATAAGAAAGCAGAGAGTTCAATTTACCTTCAAAATCCGCCATGAATGTCTTGGCACCACTGTTGAGCGCGTTGATTACCATCTTGCGGTCAGTTGGACCAGTGATTTCTACTCGTCTGTCCTCGAGACCGGGTCCTGGTGGAGCACAGTGCCACGACGGCTCAGCGCGTATATGCGCGGTTTCGGGGTGGAAATCGAGGGAAACACCAGCATCGTATGTGCGCTGGGCATCCTGGCGAGCGACGAGGAGAGACTGCCTGGTGGTCTCAAAGGTACGGTGGAGAGCAGCGAGAAACTGGAGAGCCTCCTCGGTAAGGATAACGGACTGGGCCTTGTCGGCAGCCTTTGAGTGAATGTAAACGCCTGCGACCATTTTTGTATGTTGGTGGTGGTTGAAGTGAAAGAAAGAGAACTCACCTCGACTCGCTTTTTAATGAAGTGTGAGGTTGAAACGGATCCCCGCCGGAACGACGTCATTTGTCACGCCGGTTATAACACATGCCCGTTCCGTTAATCGTGATTCTGATGGTCCTCATTGCTGTATACAGTTCGTATCTCACTAAATTCTAATTTATTGTGTCAGTGTACACATATAGATCTCTTTCTTGGCTTTCCCAAGCCTCGACGTTCGAAGGCGAAGGCTTCTCTCATTCGCCTCCGCTGTTCCGCAAGGAATGAGCTGTCGGGATAAAGATATTGCATGGTATCGACGGAACGAGGGAGATCGTATCCCGACGCACGTTAGCTCAGGTATGCCTAAGCCGTCGGTTTCCCGGGGTATTCTGCAGGCCGGATCAAATCATTCCGTCGACTTTCCGTCTACGTATTTGGAGATATAAGCAACTGGTATCTCGCCGCGAGCGAACACTGCCAAATCTTCGCTTACCTCTATCGCCGAAGGCCACCTATGCCGAAGGCATCACTTTGCTGAGGGCCAATGACCCGTGGCTGTGACCATCCAACGTAATTATATTCCTATATACTGTCTTCAATTCTTCATTAACGCCCTCGTTGCGGAGTGCAGTGTTCCGCGTCTGAATCAGCAGGTAAAGCGACATGTCAGCAAATTCAAGCTCGAACCTTGCCAAACGTTAGATCCGACACGGGCATATTGGGCGGGGAGGGTACGGCGGTCCGCCATATCCGCCACATAACAGGCCGCTGAAAGCCGAAGGCCAATCCGCGGCAAATGTTGCTTCATCCTCGCGCCGCCAACTACAGGGACTGATTTCAAGTACAATTTGCGGATCATTTGGGTTGCGGTGGCCAGCGTGAAGTAGGTGGCACGGAACTCGTTCCTGGGGCTTGTCGAAGAGTATGTCTTGTCTTGATTTATTCACCTGCCGGATATTCGATAGAGCGTCTCAGCAACATCAATTTAGCGGCGGAGCAACGCAAATGTATATCTATAGAATCATTCGGCCTTGCTTTCCTCCGCTTCAGCTTTGATCTCAGTCGGCACTGCAAGTCCAATCAGCAGCCATTCAGATGGCGATAGCAAGCATAGAAACGCACCACAAAGGTCCCTCACCACCCTTTCTCCAACCTTGATGACCCTTCTGCAAGCCATCTGCCACATCCCTACACTGACAGAGCCTAATTATACATGAGACTCGACCGTACATGCAAGGACACCAAAATACATACCTTTCGGCGCAAACGGAAACGACACCCACCACGCAACAGGTCCAAACCACCCTTCTGGTAGGTAGAAGACAGCAGCTTTGCGATACCACCACCCCACAATGAATTGAGAACCAGTAGTCGACATCCAGATGGCAGCTGTAAATTTCATCGAAAAGGATGATTTTATAGAAGACAGCTCTCCATCTAGGAGAGAGACAGTTATCAGCTGAACTCAAAGCAACGACCTTCCTGCACTCACTGAGCTTCTCCAAATCTGCGAGCCCTTTGTCCACACTTCTCCTCAGCTTTGCCCACTTGGCGAACTGATCTTGGGCACTCGTCTTCAACAGCTCCGCCTTTGTAGCTAGGATCTCCGCCTTGAGTTTTCGCTGTTTCTCAGCATGGGAGGAATGGAATATTCTCAAGTAGAGAGAGTAAAACTAGAAAAGAAGAGTCAGACGTGAGTGCCGCTTGGAAGGTGACCACCTACGAAATCCAGAAGGACGGATTTTCCTATCCAAGAAATAAGCTCAGCGACAAATACGAGAGCAAAAATAGTGAGAAGTAGAGACATGGCGAGAATCTAAGAGAACCGGGCTTTCAACACGTTGAACGTCGCTGCTCAAGCGCTCCAGTCGCGTTGTCCAGTTTCAGTGGCTGTGATGCTTAGTCATCTCCATGTGGTCGGCACTTAGATTTGACTTGGATAGTAGCTTCAAATTCGACTCAAGATCTCAACATCAATTTTGGATATACATTAAGACGGTGATGGCCCGAATAAGCTCCTTTCCCATGTCTCGCTGTTGTCGTTATAGGGATCTCTCAAAAATGTTCTTCCAGATTCTGCAGGGTTAAAATAATCCTATCTTCTGCCAAGGAATGTTCAGAGTACCACAAATCCAAGATAATAGTTTCAACAAGCTTGGCAGGGAGCTGGGGGCTTGGGTTGTGCCCCCCCCCCCCATCTAAGAGAGAAAAAACCGGCATCCAACTGCGCATCGCGTTCCCAAACTGGTCCGAGTTCGAAGGACGGATCGAAGCGGTGCTCTTGCTCGTACCTCGCGTCGAGCTTGTGCCAGGCCAAGCTATAAGCAGGGTGTAGTGGTGCGCTTTGTTTTGAACTAGTTCAAATACATAGTTATTAGCCGCTCGCCCTGCTTCTGCTCTCAGATCTCACTCCAGTTGACTCAGAAATTCCAGCCACGTCTGCACGCGCTCTTAGCTTGGTTTCAAGTAAGTACGTGGGTGTTGCAGAAGAACCGATTCGAGGGTCGCGAAGCGGTTCAAACATCTAGCAAAAGAAATCGGATACTTCGTAGTAAGTGGTGCGTTATTACATTTCTTGCCGTTATATTTTTGTATAGAGTATTGTCCCGTTAATGCAAGTAGGCTGTTACTTACGTCTCACTTACGCTCTTGTTATGCAACTGGGAGGGCAGCTGTCAAACAGCCGATACATTGTTACATCCACGACAAGTACATGTACTTGGAAGCTGATAAGTTAAACTGACGGGAATTAAGAGCAAATAAGAAGAGTAACTCCGATGAATGATAGCAAATCATATGGTGGAGTATTGTACACTGCTTGCTTCAAGGATAATATGAGTCTTCATAGCTTCATTGCTAACTTCAACGGTGGAGGACTCGAAGTGGCTGAATGGCCACGCAGAGACAGATGTCTGGGGTGCGGGTTAGTTGGTATTGGGGTAAGAGAAGGGAAGGACGTACGGTCACTGTCATCAAGACAGCCGCAACGATAGCAAGGGTGTTGAATTGCATTTTGTCTCCTGGAGGGATGACGGTCAGGAAACGAGGCAACTCGAACAGAAAACGAACGACCCCCACCTAATCTCGGGGGTAGCGAACACGATGAAGATCCCAACCTCGCTCGCCTCACTCGATTTTATACTCCCCTCCACGGCCCATTTCCAAAAACGAAAACGAAAAAGAAAAATTGGCAGGCGCCGCGTATACCAAATTGCCTTCGTTCTGTTGGCCCTACATGTAAAGTATCATGCACTGAATGCGTCTTGAACGGAGCGAAATATGGCGCATGTTTGATTCGGAAGGGAATGTATTATGAGGCAGGCAGGCACAGAACTTGTTGTGTTTCTATTGACAAACATCGCTTAGGTTCTGTTACACGAGATGCGCGGGTAAAAAATTTTACCTATCTTGGAGAGAGAGGCCCCGCCCCGTCTTGAAAGTTTGTTGCCGGTTGACGTGGATAGAGGAGGGCTGGAATACGCATTTGTAGTGGGTCGTCGGGGGTGAAAATCCATGGAACATTCCCCAAGTTGAAACGCGCAACCCCCGCCTGGGAACATGTGCCCACGCTTTCTTCTTTCTTGTCTGGGAAAACTATGCAGCAAGGAAGGAAGAGAGAAACTGCGGGGGTTGTTAATTAAACGTGTTATTTCTGACTTGCAGAACACAGACTAACCCTTTACGGCAGTTGGGTGCGACGACCAAATTGAAATCTCACATGAGGAGAGAATAATGATACGCCAGGTACATGACTGATGGCCCAGCAAGGAGGCGACGGTGGAACGTCGGAGGACTATGATTAAGGCAGTTATTGGGTACTTGTGCTTTCGTCCTTCAATGACTCTATAGAGTGACGGCAGTCGGTCCGTGGCCACCGCTCATCCCCCCTCTTCCAGTTTTCATTTCACCAAAATCTCTATGGCATCGAGCATGGAGCAACCCGTCATCATCATAGCGATGGTCGGTCCCATTCACTCCTCGAGAAAAGATATTATTCTAGACAATCCCCACAGGGCGTGTCTGGAACGGGGAAATCCACGCTGGGTTCCGCGCTCGCTGAATCACTGGAGCTCCCGTTCATCGATGGAGACGATCTCCATCCCCCAGCAAATATAGCCAAGATGTCGTCAGGACAGCCGTTGACTGACGCCGACCGAGAACCGTGGCTGGCGTTGATCCGCGAGACGGGCGTGGGGAAGGTGCCAGTGGTGATGGCGTGTTCTGCGCTGAAGAGGCACTATCGGGATGTTCTGCGGGGGAAGGATGGCGAGAAGCCAAGGACGTATTTTGTGTATATCAAGGGATCCCGCGAAGTATTGCTGGACCGAATGCAGAAGCGGCAGGGCCATTTTTTCAAGGTGGACATGCTGGACAGCCAGTTTGAGGCTTTGGAGAATCCAGAGGGCGAAGAAGGCGTCGTTACGGTGCCGCTGGAAGAATCGACGGAGGCACAGGTAGCGAAGGCGAAGGAAGAGCTGCTGAACATGGTAGTAAATAATTAGAATACAGTCGCCTCCCTAACCTATAGCGGGGCCGTCGGTGGAGACTGAAGAGTATGGGCTGGTCACGTGCAAAGTTGAAAGTTTTAGAATTTTCACCGAGTCTTTTGGCCTTCAAAGGGTTCAATGAATCGCTTGGATAGGTCAAATTCGCCAAAGACACCTGTTTTCAGCAATTTGCCAAGTACCACTTACATATCTCTTGGAACAGTCATATTTTGAACAGTTCGATGACAAGGGCTTCTTAAGATCAACAATATTTGGTCAAAATTTGACCACGGACCGGGAAATGTACGGGGTGCCAGAGAGGAGATTTCTTCAAAATAGCTATGATATGTGGGGCATGGGTTATGGCACACATTTCCCTGTGATCGAGGGACCCAAAAATCTATGGGGTATGGGGGAGTATGGGTTGGGAGGGGGGCGACTTTATATATTCCCTCATCATAAGGGATTTTCAGTATTTGCATCATTATCGGGAGTCCTTGGTGGTTTTCGAAAAAAAAGGTATTAGTAATACACTTTTCAAGCGGATCTCATAGCAGTGTCCTCATCCTTCTTCGCTAGCCCTTCGCTTTCTAGCAACGCATCAATCTCAGCTGGCCTGTATATCTTCGCCTTGGGCTCCTTCGTCGTGGGGTCTAGCGTCAAGACCGCGAACTCCACTAACAGACGCATCAGAGACAGATTTTGTTCGATGAAAAGAGACAACGAACGCTTCTCGCTTCCCAGCGTTGTGCTATCCATTGTCTTGCTCATCGTCCTCAGCACCAAACCAATCGCATCCTTCACCTCCATATCGTCTTTGTATTCCTGCTTCAACAGACTTTGGGCGGTCCCGTTGTTCGCACCGATGCAGGTCGCTTTCCAGCCGGAGTAGTTACCAGATGGATCAGAGTGGTATAGCTGGAATTCGTAATGCGGGTCGTAGCCAGCGTAAAGCAGGGAGACGCCAAAAGGCCGGAGACCTACACAAATCATTAGAGTAGAAACATCGGATTCGAAGGGCCAAACTGACCTCCAAATTGTGTGTACCCCTGCTTCATGTCACACATCCTCTGCGCCAGCAGTTCGACAGGAATATCTTCGTTATACGTCAACAGATGCCTTTGGGCCGCTGAGCGCGCATAGTTGACGAGAGAGTTGGCATCGGATGTGATCCCTGCGACACCACCGATTATGTTTCTGCACAAGAATGAGATGGGTGGTAATGGCGAATAGAATGGTGTGAACGCACGAGTTGAGGAGGTATATCTTCTCTCCACTTCCACCGTAGCCACCTTCCTTGACACCAGACAGATCGAGTAGCTTTCCGGTCACCTTCTTTTCTGCTGCGAGGACGACGCCATCCTTGGCAAGAACACCGAGAACGGTTCCTGCTCGAGAGATAGCCTCCATGGCGTATTCGACTGGGAATCCGTGTCAGTAGGCAACGTCGAGCGAACGATCTGCTGAAGCTCACTCTGGTATAACCGGCCTGCATATAAAGTTGGTGAATAATGTAATAGGAAAGCGATGGCAAAACGGACCTTCCGGTGAGAAAATGGTTGTTCGACCTGTTCATGTTAAGAGAGGCCTGCATCGTCAAGATCCTTGCGACTTACTATCATAACGTCTGGCCTAGTGAATGCTAAGATATGTCGAAAAGACTGAGCAAGGAACAGACATACCATGGCTTACGAGTGATGAAGGTGAGATACTAAGCTTGGTAGACGCGTCCTGCATACGCGTCCCCTTCGGGATTTGCCGGCCACCTTGTATTATTGTATTATTCTACAAGTCCATTCGTACTCTTTATTCTGGTCATTACCGTTGGCACCATATCATGATCGCTAATAATCATACCAGTCAAAAAGTGATTGGTTCGTGTCGCTGTAATTCTGGATATAAGGATATTCAAGGCCGTACGCCAAACAGTACTTATGATATATATTTAACAAAGATACTTCATTCAAAATCAGTGACATGCCATTCCCTTATCCTCGCCTAATGTTCCGAAGTTCAATTCTCCTCCGAAGACATAGTGTCCAATAACTGCTCCTATGACAACAGCGAAAATAAGGTACGCCTAGAAAATAGATGAGCGCCTGAATCTGGAGTAGAAGATGAGGTGACGTACATTGTATGTCATGAAAACGAGCATCAGGAAGAACGAGAGGAAGACCGTGATACCATACAATGTCGCCCTTAGTGCGCGATGAAGCGGGGGAACCGGAACACTGAACAAAAGTAAGAACCAGATCCGGACAACGAGACATGGGCGTACCCAGTCGATGGTTTGCCCAAGACTCTCCCTGACAACAACAAGGCGTCCTCCGCTGCCTCACTCGCCCTGCTTGAGCTTCTACTCCTGCGCGCATGCCTGCCCTTACTCAGCGACGCAGCAATACGAGCATCGACCGTCTTCTGCAGCGCACGGAGGTATTCGTAGAATATCCCGAGGGCGACAATAGCGAGACATGAGAGCACAAATTGAGTGTTGGTCTTGATGTGCCAGCTCCGGAACACGACGCAGGTGTGCTCGATTTGTGTGTTCCTATTGATGGACATAAGTAGGAGAAGTCATTTAACAATAATAGACTTTCGACGGACCAGAGCATGTTCATTGAGCAACGAGGCTGGGCCATCTCTCCGCTGTGGGCTCCGTGATCCATCGCTGGGTTCGCTTGTTTGGATATAGGGTTGTCGCTGGTGGTGGTTCACTATCAGGCAGCCGTTCCAGGTGTCGTAGTCTGCGCAGCCGAGACTGCTGGCTGTTTCCGGGATCGGAACGAACACCCGGTCACGTGATACAATCCATCAATACGTAGCGGAGTTTGCCGACGTCGTTTCTCAGCGTGCGTCACTCTCGCATGGAATACGAACTGACGAAGCCAATTGAATGTCTAGCGCCACGTTTTCCCGAATCTGCAAGCCGCATGTCAAGCCGCGAGCGCACTCATGCTTATTGCGTTCGTGGGATTTCCTCTGTTAATCTGCTGCTCCCAACCTGCGCCGATATTCATCCTACATCATGGGCTTATGTCGACAACGAGGACCAGGTTTAATCAGCGAGTCGGAAAATTGAAGGCCTCTCTCAAAATAGTTATCTCACTAAAGTCAATGCAAACCTTGTCTTTTCCTGTTTTTAACCTGTGACGCACCCCCAATCATTCTATTTCCAGCCTGGGGTATCTCACAATAGCTGCGGTGCCATAGATATCCTCACTCAGGCTGGACGCGAAAACCATCGTGCTTCATTTAGCCTCAATGTAACTATTCAGGTACACTTCGCGCAGTCTTCCGAGGTCATCTGTCTTTGATGATGCACTATGGTCTTCTATTTTTGTTTACAACGCTGGCTTGTAACTACTTGATTGACTGCCCGGATAATTCACTAAGCTCATTTGACTCTACACGCAATCCGACTGTTATCCGAAGCGCCCGACAATGTTCCCCACGCCGGCATGCCTTATGTCTTGGTGCCTCCCTAACGTTAGACAAAAATAACTGGTGCTCACTATATAATGGATGCCAGCAAGGCTCAGAGCTGGTCAGAGCTGTTGAAGATGTTCGCCTCCATTGTTTCCCTCGCTATTGCTTTGACACAAATCACCCAGGTACATGGAACTTTATTCCCGAAGTTGCCATGACTTCTAAAATATCTCGCATCAGGCTGCAGCCCACGGTGGTGTCCTAGGATACAAGATCGCCAACACTTATTACAATGGGTATGCCCTCCGTTGTCAGCATCCTCAATATTTCTCACATTTCCTTATAGTTTCCTGGCATACAACACCCCGGTTGGCCAGAGCTCCATCCAGGTATAAAGTTTACTGTGACGTACCTCCTCTAATTAGATCTAACGCGTTCGTTCAGCGAGAATGGGACAGCTACAACCCTATCACCAACCCAGTTGACCCGTCCCTTTCGTGCAACATCAACGGGGCAGTTCTGGCACAGCAGAAATCCGCCACGGTGCCCGGTATGCTAGTCTTTGATGTATCTATCCACTTCTCTTATCTCAACTCTACAGCGGGCTCTTCGGTCACTGCATACTGGAACCAATGGCCCCACACCATCGGCGTCAGTGTTCTTGCGCTTCTTCGGATTCCTAATACCTAATTTTCTCAACAGCCGGTTATGGTCTACATGGCCAAGTGTCCCTCGACCTGTAGTTCTGCTACTACCTCTGCTCTCGAATGGGTGAGCGTCGCGTCTTAATTTGTTTCGGGCCCAGTGACTGACTCCTCTTCAGTTCAAAATTGACCAGGCTGGCCTGATCTCGGGTGCCCTGGACGGTGGCCTCTGGGGTATGGGAGAACTCGTCGCAAACAACAACTCCTGGTAAGGATGACGACGCACCACCGAATACCAGCAAGCCCACTAATGAGCTATAGGACATCCACTATTCCGGCATCCTTGGCTCCCGGAGAGTACTTCATTAGGCACGAGGTAGGAACCATTGACCATGATCCCCGAGTAAAGGCTGACATGCCGCTAAGCTTCTGGCAATCCACACTCCCGACCAACCTCAGTTCTACCCCGAGTGTGCTCAACTCATCCTCACCGGCAACGGAAATGCATCTCCATCTGGAAGCTTCCTAGTCAAGTTCCCCGGAGCTTATTCCGCGTACGTATCTCTGATCAAGTCCTGGCTGAGTAGATCGCTATATTTCTTGTTTAGATCCGACCCCAGCGTCACCATCGACATCTACACCAGTGCTAACCAAGTGGCGACCAGCTACATCATCCCAGGACCTGCTGTCTGGCAAGGATGAAGCTTGACAAGCCTTTCGACGGTTTGAGAAAAGATATATTTCGTTCCGTGTTTATGACCTTCCATTAATGAAATGATCTTGCTCCGCTTCTCATGATGCGCACGGCTTATATTCGCTGAATAACCTTCAAACACTCTCCCATTCATTACACACGCCAATGCTGCCTCCACCGTCTTCGACAAACCACCATCACCCGTGACCATGGACTTTAAGACAATCTCACAGTCTTATCCAATGTTCCTAATTCCATCGGCTTTCGCGAATGTTCTCCGAATATCACCAAAATCTGACTCGAAATCGAGTATTGCAACCAGGGTGGATGTCCCCTTTTAATACTGTCTCGAGACTCTCAACGCCAAATCATCCGGACTCGAATCTTTATTCTACCTTCCGGAATCCACTTAGGAAAAAAAGATGTCAAGAAGAAATTTGACCTATGCGGTAATGCGAGGTAGGCGTCTTCCAAAAATACTTAGAAGTTAGAATTCCTGTTTTGACAGACGTGCGAGCAATTGGACTATTCAAAGATCAGCACGGAATGCCAATCTTTGCTGCAAGTCTGCGAGTTCGCAGGTCATTTTATCGTACCGTGCAATTTTTGTACCTCCATTGTGATTTTTTACTATAGGCCTCACGACATCTCATGGTGTTCTCTGCCCACCGAAATTTCTCCTTCGTGACATATTTTCCCATGCCCCTTATCACGCGCTGTTCAAGAAACTCTGTATATATAGGCCTCGCGTCCAATAAATTGATCCAAAGAGTCGACCATGCTCTCGAAGGTGTTTACCGCTGTCCTATGTACTAGTGCAGCCTGGGCTTACAATTCGCCACCCTCTGGCGCAATTACTGTCGGCAATTCTGGGACGTACCCCAACCTCTCCAAAGCATTAGGAGACACGTCTAGCAGCGTATGCTCTTCCATATCTCCACTTCGTGTATGGGTACTTATGAACTTCCAGGTTTACTTCATTTACTCTGGAACATACATCGGCCAAACACTCATCTCGCGAAGCAACATTACAATCTATGGACAGACCAGCATTGCCGATAACTACACTAACAACAGTACGTACACATGACCCAAGGACTTTTTTCTCGCTCATCCATTCCAGCCGTCACTTTGACTAACTCCCTCGGTGCTGATGATGTCGGTAGTTCCAACGATGCCAGTGGTACCGTTCGCGTCCACGGCTCGAACGCCTCCCTTTACAATCTGAACATTGTCAATTCACGTGGTCCCGTAAGTTTCTGATCTCGTACTTAGTTTCCACTACTAACATGTTCTGAACTTGTTTCATAGGGCGTAGGGATTATAGAATACTGCCTCATCTCGAGGTCGCTGATGTGTTTCTAGGACCAAGCCATTGCCCTGAGTGTTCAGGCAACCCAGTTTGGTGGTTACGGTTTGCAAATTGTCGGATATCAGTTAAGTTTTCAGTGATCCTGCTGCAACTACATCTTAATTTTCCGTAGGGATACTTTGTTGGCCAATGTGGGCTTGTATGTACAGCTCTTTCCTGACCATAAAGTTAATCTTAATTCCGAATTCATAGCGAATTCATCGCCAACTCTTACATTGAAGGAAATACTGACTTTGTGTGTTTTCATATTTTCCTTCTCTGAGCCTTTGCTGACATTTACCCGTAGATCTTCGGTGAAAAAGCATCGTAAGTTGCCCGCTCAGGATTGAAAGATGATCCTTCTGACGATCCACTGTTCAGCCTCTGGATCACCGGCTCCGTCATTCATGTAAGGTTCCTCGAGTCCGCAAGAACTTCGAGTCGTGATTTTGAATGGTTCCCGTTCATATCTATCTTCCTTTACAGACTTTGGGTCACGGATGGATTACCGCCTCCGGACGAGGGACCAATGACAGCAACTGGTACGTCATCGACAACAGTGAAATCGGTGGACTTGGGGATGCCTACCTCGGAAGGCCATGGGGAGACTACGCTAGGGTCGTTTTCCAGAAAAGCTACCTCGACAGCAACGTTCCTGCCGCAGGATGGTCCATCTGGAATATTGGGTTAGTAATCCTAAATCCCATGTAACATCTCGCTGATCTACTCTCTCCTTTAGCGATGAACGGTAATCTACGTTCTTTCCCTACAAAATGAAGGTCCTGATGTCCTGGCTAGCATTGACCATGTTACTTTCGCGGAATACGGAAACTCTGGCCCTAGTTCTGACACCTCTTCACGGGCAAACTTCTCTGAGGTTTTGAGTAGCGCCGTGAACATCTCGACCGTACTGGGTTCCACGAGCTGGATAGATTCGAATTTCTTGTAGCACACACTGATTTTATCGTCGTTTTAAATACTTTCAGCACAGTACACCGAAATACATAATCAGTGACGATGAGAGTAGGCTCGTACAAAGTTTCCTCATCCTGTGTATATCCACTCAATTTGGCAGGAAACATGGGGTACTCTTCTTTAGCCGGGAGATACTATAAGGAGCTACTTCATCGTACTTTCCTCGCGACACATGATTGACGTGATCCCCACCGTCCTAGTAACTGAAAGCGGACTAGGGACGCGACCCATAATGTTATTTAAAGAGATAGAACTGTTAAAGGTAGGTGAATAGAAAAAAACTCGACCAACCAGAGGTGAATTACATGAAGCAGCACTTCTCTACTTCAACTTAACTTGTTCATGACGACGCAATGTCGTCCATCTTATGCGTTATTGCACAGTACTCGTGTACTCACTGAATGTCGATTATTTATCAATACTAGCAACGTTATGGTGTTTGTATATGGGCCAAAGTCACGAGTCTTCCTCTTCCGCACATAAGTGATTACATCCCACTTAGATTTTGTCAATGGGCCATCCTACTTCCGGGCTGTCCGACTTTGACGATAAGACAAACATCGCCATATAGATAAACGACACAAGCCTCGTTCCCATATGCCACGTAGGTCGACTCCGTTCGATTGAACGTCGTAATCGGAGTAACCCAAACAACCTCTGGTAATTTCACGGCTTTTCCGCTATACCTGAGCTGATTCTTGATATACTCGTCGGATGCCGACACAAGTGTCCCACTTTTTTCCAGCCACAGCTTTAGTTCTTCACCCTCATAATATCCCTCGTCTTCTTCAGGTATGATATGGTCAGTCATGTAGACGACTTCCCAGCCTCGGGGCCGGTAGAGGATACGAATATTGGCGTCCAAGCCAAGCTCGCGACAGGCTCGTAGAATACTAGCATCGCTGCCTTTGAGACTGTTCACCAACTGTGATAGCCTTTTGCGCCCTTGTTCTATGAATTCACTGCTGTGAGTATAAATATAATCGTTGAAATCGTCGTCACAGA